>JAKLLW010000025.1:0-82216 GCA_022814695.1 Neocatenulostroma microsporum
CGTCTGGTCTGGTGTGATGCGGGGTAGGCTGCAATCTCGAAAAAGGAGACGTTCGGGTCAGGCTTACCGTTGACAGCCAGCTTCGTGCCATCGTCAGCAATCAGCTCGCCTTTCTTGTTGAGAAATCTCTTGTGCTTGAGAAAGCTCATGATGTTGGTTTCTCGACCCGTATTAGAGGCTGCGCCGACCGCTGGTTTTCGAATCGCAGCAGATGTCGGCAGGGCAGCAGCTGGTGGTGTCGGTGCATGTTGGGGCGCGGGACCGGCTGCCTTGCGCTTCTTCGAGGGAGCAGCAGCGCCTGGGATGGCGGGCGTAGTTTCTTTCGAACTATTACCGACGACACGCGCCATATCATCTGCACGCTTAGTCTCGGTAACGGCCTGTGAAGACGGCACAGGCTCGTGGGCGGCCCTCTTCTTTGCGCCGGCTGCTGACGAGAACTCGAAGTCCATCTCGTGGTCTTCCGCGTAATTTGGCCGTGAGTTTCCCGTTCGATTGCGGGAGCGAGTGCCGTACGTGGCGGGGTCATTAGATCCGTCGAACCCGTTCATGTGGAGAGGTGGAGCGTGAGTGTGCGATGAACCTTGTGCTGCTTCGGAAGGGCCGCTGTCGTAGCCTAGAGCTGCATTTTGTGGCGTAGACAATGCTGCATTATCCGTTGCAGCTCGTGAGTTCACAGCCTGGAAAGATGTGGTGGCAAACTCGTTGGGTGATCTGATCGAAGCCTTGCCACCAGCCACGTTGCTATCAGGCCGAGGAAGCGAAGCCCGACCATGAGATGACGAGGCAAACTCGGGGGTACCCTCCGTTGTGGCCATTTGACACTCAATCTTCAGGTCGAAACATGTAGTTAAGGTCGGCGTGCTGCAACAACGCCAAAGTTAGGTTGTAGCTCGGTCGTTGTTGTGATAACGATGGCTGTACGCCTTGCTTGTCCAGATGTGGTAGCCAGGCAAGTATCGACACCTCAAAGTTGTCGATGAGCAGCCGTGTCCGACAAATACCGATATGCAGGCTAATTCGAGCAAGTAGAGCTGACAGGTCGATGTGGCTGTATTCGGAGTGCTCGCCGCTGAAAGCACAAGGAAGGGCGACGATAATACACAGTGGTGTAGGAAAGAAAGAGAAGATGGCAGCGCGGAGCGTGGGAGATCGAGGGTTGACGGGAACCGCCGCTTTAGGCCGGCTAGCGAGCTGGATACGTGCACTGATATTCAGACAGCAACTCCAACGCTGCTGATTCACGTTACGAAGCGGCAAGGTGTGACGCCCGGTCAATACTCCCATGCGAGACCACATGCGATCCGAGCATCTCGTTGCGCCATCCTCTGCATTCGTAGCTCTCCACGGCAGTTGCGTAAGCAAAGGTGCAGCGCACGAAGCAAACAGCAAGATCTGGCGCGGACGGAGCGTCTTTCTCAGGAAGGTTCATTCAGCCAATCAAATTCAAGGAAGTTCCACTCGCGCGGACTCCATCAGGAATGTCGGCTGTGAGTGACTTTGCGGATACATCCTTTCGTATCAAGTACTGCCCAGATATAATAACTCCGTAAGCTCATTGAGATGGCCATATATCGCCCTCCGAGTATGTGTGAGATGACGGCGGCGCTCTACGCCGTTCTCAGACACGGTACTGGCCAGTTTCGGGACGGTCAGCCATTGTAAATACGTGTGATGAGACGTGGCTCCAGAACCAGCTACGGCGAACGTTTGCATGCCATTCACAAAGCTTCAAATGCGCTGTGTAGACGATCAACTGCAGACTCTCAGGTACAGCGCAGCGTGAGGTTGTCTCACGACTCCAGGAGATGCCGGAGGTCTGCCGCTAGTGGCGGGAGAAAGCGGACGAATAACTCTAATTCTTCCTTCAACGTCCACGCGATGACTCTGCACTGACACGTACCACACTCACTTCCAGACAAGTCTTTCCTGTTCGCGGCCGATGCTTAAGCATGTGCTTTCGAAGACTACGCGCTCCATCATGACCTCTACTCCGAAAAAAGTGCCGATACCCAAGAATGGCGTCGACTATCGCGGAAAGGTGGTCCTGGCCCCTATGGTGCGAAGCGGCGAATGCCCGTCTCGCCTACTCGCTCTGAAATATGGAGCAGATCTTGTCTGGGGACCTGAAACCATCGACAAGGCTTTGATCGGGACCACGAGGCATGTCAACGCGGCTACCAACACCGTCGACTTCACCCGGCTATCATCAAACGGCGCGAAGAACCCTGACATCAACGCGGACCACAGGGAGAGCGTCATCTATCGCCTTCATCCCGAGAAGGAAGGCAAGCGCTTAATATACCAGATCGGGACTTCGAATCCAGAGACCGCGGTGCAAGCCGCGAAACTCATTGCGCCGGATGTGGCGGGTATAGATGTCAACGCTGGATGTCCCAAGCCTTTCAGCACACTCGGCGGTATGGGCGCTGCGTTACTCAAGACACCAGATGTTCTATGCTCGATTCTGGAAGCGCTCGTCAAAGAAGTCGGCGAGCCGAACGAGATTGGCATCAGTGTGAAGATTCGCATTCTGGAGACCGCAGAGGAGACCGAAGCTCTTGTGCGCAAGCTTTGTGCCACCGGTATCACAGGCCTGACGGTGCACTGTCGAACAACGCCGATGCGGCCGCGTGAGCGGGCGATCAGGGACCAGCTAAAGATGGTGGCGACTATCTGTCGAGAAGCCGGTGTGGCATGCTTGATGAATGGAGACGTCTACTCACGAGACGAGGCGCTTGGGCTTATATCCGAGTACGGCTGCGACGGGGCTATGATAGCTACGGCAGCCGAGACGAACCCATCAGTCTTTAGGCCTGAGTCTGAAGGCGGCTCAGCACCATGGGAGGAAGTCGTCAAAGAGTACGTCAAGACAGCCATCGAAGTCGAGAATCGTTGGGGTAACACGAAGTTCCTCCTGGGCCAGATGATTCCCGGCAAGGATAAAGCTTACAAGGCCATGACGCATACGAAGAGCTACACAGAACTGGTGAAAGGGTTGGGCTACGAGGAAGATCTCCTCGACATGGCGAAGAAGGTTGACAGCGCACTTGAGATCGGCGAGTATGAGAAGCCAAAGATGACGAAAGCCGAGCGCAAGGCTGCCAACAAGGCGGCGAGTAAGGTGGCGAAGCAGGCTACTGAAGCACCAGACAAAGCTGGGCGAAATATGCTGCAGAATACTGCGGCAGGCATGAAGCGCAAAGCTGAGGCGGCAGAGCTCGATATGCCCCCAGATATCTCGCGGGAGACCGGCCCGGCGAGTGTGTCTGAGCAGGCGTCGGCTCTAGCAGTATGATTGAGCAGCCTTCTTCGGATAGTGTCTTACCCTACGAGCGCCATGCTTCGAGACAGGATACACACATTGGAAGAAGCATAGCTGTCAGGAACCAAGCGCTGGGACCTGGAAGCTTAGCACTGGAGCAATCTCAATCAATATACGCAGGACCTACGGGCATTCAAAAGTCGCCTAGGACTCTTCTGAAGATGTATATACACCTATTCGTACTTGCTGCAGCATCCTATCTCTACTTCATTTGTCTTTTTTATCACCTACACCTCACGCACCTTTCTGGCTTTCCAGGATCACTATGACCGATAAGTCCGAAGCGGAAGATGAGCGTGTCATCTCGACCAGCATCACGACATTCCCGTAACATTACTCAACAGTCGTTGCCGCCTTCATCTTCAAGTCCAACGTCTCTCTTTGGGGCAGTGATACTACATCTGCCGTGTACATAAGCTCAACCAACCACAGTGACGCAGGAACCGAAGCTGTTGTGTGACAGCGCCGTGCAACCATGGGCGGTGGACCAGCAAAAGACTACCTCCTCTGCGCACTGCCGTATCCCGAACCCAAACATATACTGAAACGTATACGGAAAGACTACCCAGACATTGATGTCGTATACCGACAAGTCACCTTCACCACAGACGCCGAGAAGCTGCGACAACAGCTCCCAGCAGAGATATGGCACGATGTCACCATTCTATACACCCTCTTCTCTTTCCCAGAGAAGCTCTCAGATGCACCAAAGTTGAAGCTCGTACAGCTAGCAAGCGCTGGTAGCAATCAGATACAGAAGCATCCTATCTACACCGACTCCGACATCACCATAACGACAAGCTCCGGCATCCATGGCCCGCAGATCGCAGAGTGGTGCATCATGACTGCCTTGGTGCAGAGCCACAAGTATAACCTGCTCCATGACTTGCAGAAAGAGCACAAATGGGGCACCAAGGGGGAAGGAGAGTACCGTGATGTGCGAGACATGGTTGGCAGAAGACTAGGCGTACTTGGATACGGCAGCATCGGCCGGCAGGTGGGGAGAGTGGCGAAGGCTATGGGTATGGACGTCATTGCTTATACTGCTACTCCCAAAGACACACCCGAGAAGAAGAAAGATCAGGGCTTCATTGTGCCTGGGACGGGTGATAAGGATGGCGATATACCTTCAGCATGGTACAGTGGGCTGGAGACGGAGAATCTGCGGAAGTTTTTGAAGCAGGATATTGACTGGCTTCTTGTATCTGTGCCGTTGACGGAGCAGACGAGGCATTTCCTTTCGACCAAGGAATTCGAGGTGCTGAGCCAGGATGGCAAGAGGCCTGCATTCATTACGAACATCGCCCGCGGCCCGATCATAGACCAGCCCGCTCTGATCAAAGCATTGAAAGACGATACGCTTGCAGGCGCTGCGCTGGACGTCACGGATCCCGAGCCCTTGCCGGAGGACAGTGAGCTGTGGGATCTACCTAATGTGACGGTGACGCCCCATGTTAGTGGAACAGGCACGTCGTACATAGATCGGTCATTCTTGCTCTTCGAGACGAACCTAGAGAAGCGTGAAAAGGGCGAGAGATTACTGAATGTGGTGCGGAGAGAACGCGGGTACTGAATGGCGGCTCAATTCACAGTGTATACAACTGCTGTGTGCCGAGACAGTAACGCGAATACCAGAAACACCTGCAAAAGCTCGTCACAATTTTCAAAGTTGTTGCAAGGTTTAAATACACTGAACTTCGATCTCTTACAATCTGCACAACATCGACTTACAAACAACCGCAGGCCTACGCAATGGAGAACTCGCCCCTCTTACGCCTACCACCGGAATTGCGCAACCGCATCTACGAACTCGTACTGCGCCAGCCAGAAGCCATTGAGATATCAGCAGTCCTCCCCAACAACGACCCCTACGCCGGCTACGAGTGGCCGTTGCGCCTAAGTGATCAGCCCGCGCTCACGCGTACTTGTATGGCCATCAGAGCCGAATGCTGGGGTCTCTTCATCAATATCAACAGCTTCGTCATCCGAAGCCATCCTCGATGCCATGACTGCTGTGTGTTCGCCGGCAACTACGACGTCAGCGATGCCCTGAACAGCTTCCTCGGCGGTGCCAACATCCACGAAGCTAATTCGGTGGGTTCGATCACCTTCCATCTCGGCAGACTCTCTTCGACCGGATACAATTTGGTCCCGAAGCAGCTCGAACGCCTCCGTCCCTGGACCGGAGCGGAGGACGTCTCAAGGTTGAGACTCAAGGCAGAGCTCCAATACAACTCGACACACGACCAAAACCATCTGGACCTTGATATGCGCCACTTGGCGGAATCGTTCGAGGCCCTAGTTGTCTACCTCACGGCCCAGATCGCCGACACTATCGACTCGGTGATGCGAGACAAGCAGCGAGCGCTGCGGGCATGGATAGCAGAGGTCGGCGGGGTCATTGTCGCTGAGGAGGTGTGATACCATCCGGAGCAAAGAGGCTGCTGCGCGAAGCTGAGCCGGACGCGAAGCTGTCAAAAGCGAACAGCGGACGTAGCCGTGCTACACCCATCCTACACTTGCCGGACTAATACTGGCAGGCAGCGAAAGACGACTTAGCGGTAGGGGAAGCGGCACTGGGTGATTATGGAGTACAGCAGATTAGCGGCATAATGCATGAGGTACTCAGTATGCTCAAACGTACCAATTCCCATTACCCGTAAAGCAAGTAAACTTTCCCGACAACGTTTCTTGCGAACCGAAACATCTCACAAACTCGAGACGGCACCAAGGATACCACACCTTCGAATTCCACCCTTGCGCACTTATCGATACCTTAATATTTGCCAGCCATCCTTCCTCGCAACTTTCTCGCAAGCAAGAGTGATCACGACATCTGTACGCCAGCCCGCATTAAGAGCACTGCTACCTTATACCATGGACAAATCGCCAATTTCACGTTTGCCGGCAGAATTGCGCAATCTCATATACGAGCTCGTCTTCCACCGGCCGCCGATCGTGATAGACGCAACAACACTCCCGAACTACCACCCATATGATCCCTACACGTGGCCCATCAGTCTACGAAAGGAAAAAGTACTGTCGCTTACGGCCACGTGCAGAGCCATCCGGTCCGAATGCCGTCTGCTCTTCTTCAGCACCAACACGTTTGTTTTTCACCCTCATCTACACTGGCAAAATATCGACACTGGCACAATATCCTTTTCTGTAACAGCAGATGCCTCGCAGGCACTTGCAGACTTCATCAGGCATGTCGGCATTTTCGTCACACAGTTCGGGCTCGAAGCCGCTACTGCAGCTGGCGCGCTGGTCTTCGCGTGCAAACTTGGCCATGACGGACCTTCCGAGCACCTCATCATGAAACAGTTCGGGCGTCTTCGGCCGCGCCTCCATACAGAGGTGAGATCACTGCCGCTGAGGCTCGACGTGGACTTTCGCAGCGGATTCGTTTTGGGCACGCGCAATCTGAACATCGATTTGCGCAAAGTTCGGGAATCGTTCGCCCCCATGGCACAGATCCTCAACACTTCTGTCACAGATGACCCTACACCAGAGCGGGAACAGGAGGCAGAAAGCTGGAAGCGGATGTTAGAGATGTGTATGCGCGAGGATGCAGACGGTGTGGCAGTGAAGGGAGACGGGGAGTGAGAAAAATTGACAGCGGCGAAAAGCCGGCTCTGACGATTCTTTCCATAGGCGGATAGCTAGTAGGCCCACTGTCTGTTACATCTGGTCCTGTGATCCCAGCACGTTCTGGCTGTTCCAACCCCCGAAGAACGCCAAACCCCTGGGTATATGCAAAATTCTGACTGATTTGCCCACAAGATCATCGCATCTCCAGCAAACAATATCACTGCCATCTCGTCACTGCTTAACAAGCCCCCGAAGCTCGCTGAAAGCCTGCTTCATATTGGGACTTGACGAACCGCGCCCAGCCAACAGAATACTCTTCTCCTCCCTCATGCCGCGCTCCTCCATAATCTTCAGCACGCTATTTCCATCCTCGTCCACGGCGTTAAGATCTGGCGTCCCTAGTTCCGCTAACAAGCGCAGGATCTCCACGTCACCCTTGTCTAGGGCTTGCAGCACCGCGTTCCATCCACGATACATCAAGTTGATGTCCGCACCCTTGTGCAGGAGATGCTTGATATAGCTCATGTCATGCTCACGATGCCTTCGTATGGACTTGATGATGGGTAGATGCTCTCCGGGCTCATTTGGATCCGCGCCCGCTTCGTCAAGCAGGTAGCGGAAGATGGATTTGCGATCTTCACGAATGGAAGTCGTGAGAGGGCTAAAGACACCACCATTCTTCTCCTCCACATCAACACCAGCACCAAGAAGTAACTTGACGCTTTCGAGCTGATCGGCCTGCACCGCCAGCTCCAGCGCACCTTTGGGGATTTTGTGCTTGTTGGTATGTGGCAGCAACTTGGCGAGGACCTCGGGGTGCTTGACCGCCATGGAGATTGGCCATTCTTCACCGCGTACAGTCGGGCTGGCACCGTGGGCGAGCAGACTATCGATGGCCTGCATGTCGTTCGTCTTGATGGCGGTAGTGAGTGCCGTATGTCCTTCCGCGCTGCGAGCATTGGGGTCAACCTTCCATTCGAGCAACAGGAGGAGGGCATCGCGGTCTTTGTGTGATACTGCGGTCTCAATGATGCCCCTGGGAGACTTCAGATCCGAGCCAGCAGCTAGCAGTCGCGGCAGAAGGTGTGCACGATGATGCGTAATGCATTTAAAAGCCGGATACTCAGACGCCATCAAGTTCGGGTTAGCACCAGCCTCGAGCAAGATATCCACGAGGTTGTCGCGGTTGTCGCGGATCGCCGTACACAAAGGCGTGAAGATACCGTCCTTTTTCGCATTGGGATCTGCGCCGTGCCTAAAAGCGATGGGTGTAAGGGTTAGCGGATGTCTCTAAAAGTCTTGGGTCTTCTGGGGTGTCTGGGACGGCCTTCAGGGGTCCTCCCCATCAGTATACGTACTTGATCAAGATGTTGACTGCTTCTACGGAGTTGATGGAGGTGGCAAGCTCGAGTACACCCGGAGCTTTCTTGAGATCAGCGCCGCGCTGGAGGAGGAGCTCTAGCATTTGCGGCCGATGCACGGCAGGCCAGAGCATGTGCTTCGGACCTGGAAGATTTGGATTTGCATTGTGCTCGAGCAGAAGGGCGACAAGGTCAAGACGGCCGTTGTTTATGGCTTTAAAAAGCGCTGTCTCGCCACGGCCTAGAAACGATGGTTGTAAGCGTCAGCAGGTACCTCAGCAGGTCTCGGTGGCTCTCATGTATCTAAGGCGGACCCCGAGGATTCTACCCATCGGTATACATACCATTTTTGTTGTTGACGTTGGCGTTATAAACTAGCATCAATTCGACGAGATCCATCGCCATTGTCTTGTTCATGGCATGTATGAAAGGCGTGTCGCCATTGTCCATCACACCGTCCGGATCAGCGCCGTGCTTCAAATACAGACGTGCGAAGTGAGCTCTGCCGCCGCCGAGTGACAGGGCGAAGGGGGTCTCCTCATTGCGGCCAGCCGAGATGTTCACGTTTGCACCGTACTTCAGCAGGAGCTGTGCTGCCTCGAAGAACGAAGCCTCGGTAGCCGCATAAAGAGGCGTAAGGCCCTCCGCATCTTGGGCATTGGGATCAGCTCCAAACAATAGCAGAAGCCGCATGCCGTGAAAGTCGTGGTTTGTAACGGCGACTCTGAGTAGATTTCGCTCCGGGTAGTCAGCAGGGACGCCGCCGTCGAGTAGATGCTCCACCATTTTATGATTCTGCTCCTGTACAGCGGTGAGAAGAGCTATCTTGGAGCCCGCTGAGAGCTGGCCACCGCTACGCTTCGGCCGCCATCTAGGTGCCGCAGACGGGTCGGCCTTGGCCCAGACAGCTTGCTTGGGCATCTCATCCTCTAGAGACTGGAAGTACATCATATCTTCGACTTGGATCGTCGGCGTGGGAAGTGTGATCTCAGATACATCGTCACCAGTCATTCCACGGCTGCTGAAAGTGTTGGAAACGTCCGTTCCTTTGCTAGAGCCGGACATACCCATAGAGCTGCGGCGCTTCAGAGACTCAGCGTCCGAGTAGACCGGAGTGTGTAGTGTGGGACTGTGCAGTGCGGGACTGTGCGTCCTCGCCATCCCCGGCATTGGCGGGAGCGGCGGGAGAGATGGCGGAGGAGAGGCATTGATAGTCCTAAGTGACTCGTCTGCAGGCAAGCTTCGCGTTGGGTCAGGAAGATCCAGGACGGCGGCCAGTGCAGTATATCCGATGGCCATGGTTGGAATGTTGCTTTGCTGATGGCTCTGCGTCCACCTAAACACCAGGGCGTTCTTCTGCGCAGCTCCTCGGCACTGGACGAGAGACGCCTTCATTTTCTCGATGTCGGCGTCAGCGTACATCATCCGGAAACTCTTGCCCAGCTTGCCAAAGCCCTGCTTTCGCTCGTTCTCCAGCAGCTTGCTGACCATCTGCTTCATTACGGAGAAATTAAGCTCATACTGCCGGAGCACTTCCCGCAAGTCATTCGTGCTGTCCAAGTTGGGAGAGCGAGGTGATTCGGTCAAACCGGCCTTGATGGGGAAGAGGGCGCGACTCGTCTCCAGGAAGGCGATGGCGAGATCCTTGAAGCCATCGCGAGGATGCTTGACGTCGCTGAGGTACTCAAGGACGTGGACTGCAATGCTGTTCCCGTGTGTGATTGCAGTATTGCAGAGGTCCAGAAGCGTCTCTTTGCCCTTAGTCGGTGCCATCTGGACGGTCAATGGTAGTCGAGTCAAGCATAAGCTCGCGGAGACTGAGAATCAGAAGGCCGGGAGACGGTGCGGCCTTTGTAGCTTTCATCTGAACGGCACCTCGCCCAGCCTCGATAGCAATACTGGGCATCTGCGGCATCTCCATTTCCGGTAGCAAAGTTTGATCGCGGGTACTACTGCTGTCATGCATAGGCCACTGCCGGCTGAAGGACGGCCGGTATGTGTGAGGTATGTACGAAGACGGTGACATGACCGAGAGTCCCTCATCCAGCCGATAGTCGAGAACTGGGAATAGGCTCCGAGGTGCCAGCACCAAGCACGTGCTTAGCTAAAAACTCTGCGTGATCCGGTACACCCGATTGGAGCCCAGAAGGTGTACCACGCGATGTCCATGCACAACGGGTAGCTTTTGGCGCCTTCATCAATTGTGGCTTCTTCCTGCGTTATTTAGTACGAAGGATTGAGGAGGAAGCACTATAAGGAATCAATGAAGTCCTACCGTGTGTGATTGGGCTTGATATTGACTGGGCAGCATCATGTTGCTCACCGTACCTCGCAGTCAGTGGGCAAGCGAGTCAAGGAGCTGTAGTCCACGCATGACTGAACGCAGCGGAGCTCGGCGAGGCTCGTGGTTGGTGGTTGGATTCAGGGGCTGTTATATAAGGTTTGCTTATAGCCCGTCTAGAATCCTGTAGGAGAGACACCAATAAAGTCGATTACGGAATGCGAAGCACCCAATCACAACCTCCAATTGCGCTGTTACTTAGTATGGGATGGAAAGATGCGAACATACCTTAGGCAGTCTGAGACTCAGGATTCAGCAGCTCGCCACTTCGTATTTTGGATGTAAACGAATTGCCGAACGTGATCTTATTAACCTGGTGAGCTATACATGTATGAGGACGAATCGTGCAGTCATTGGTAATGTGCGTTGACTACTGTAGTCAGGAGTAGGAGGTAAGGTCCACACGAGATGGCGAGGTGAGGTATTGGTTAGCAACGGAAACAGCCGCCGCTACTGTAAAGCGACATCCCGGAGCAAGAGAAGCAGCCACATGCAAACCTCGAAGGTGTCTTATCAACACTCAACGACACAATCTCAGCGTGTGCTTGCGTGCACGTGATGAGACGAAATGATGTTGCGCAAAGCAGTGACGGTACACACTTACAAGGAAGCAGCAGTTGACATTCTTCACAGGACCGTGCGTTGACGGAAGAATCTACCATATGGCAGAGCCGCAGAAGCAGATACAATCCCGTAACGGGAGCGGCCAGCCTTCTACGATCCCACGCCGGGGATCATATATGGGAATCAATCGAGGCGCATTTGAGTGTCGGAGGGGTATCAAGCCCGGCACATGTGTACGCCTACTCTGTGATCACGGGTTGCGGCGGGAAGGACTCAGAATACAGGCTTCTTCGTAGGCCATGTGCCTTGTTAGAGGCTGGTCGCCGACAGCTCAGAGAGGACGTCTCAGAGCTGCAGAGCAACATCACAGGTTGAGCTGGACCTTTTCGAACTACCACCGCCGAAGCTTCGTCTGGCAGATATTGCTAGGAGAGTATGGTATCTCGCAAAGGCGAAGAGGCCGATAGCACGCCACGTTCCTCCTTCTAAATACATACAGCAGATACGAGTGCTTGTCAGAGCTTACTGAGAGCTGCGTAGATGGCGAGCAGAGGTGTCAGAGCAGGGCTCACTACGTTCTACGTAGCATGAGGTCCGCAACTCTTTGCACCTGTTCAATACCCTTGAAATACTGGAAGCGGTTCAGTATGTCCGCATCCGCTGCAGACATCTAACCCGGGACCTCTACCAATGTTTGACGGCTCACCGAAATCTGCAGATAACAGGTCCGTCAGTCGTCCCTGCCGCAATGCCCCGTGGTGCGCAATTGCCAGCAGCACTTCACCCCAATCACGTTCAGCGGCAGCTGCACCGCGAGCTGATCTGGCAGCAACGATACTATGCTTGCTTTCTCAGAGCTCATGATCTTTCAACATCAACACAAGCCAGTATCGAGACACACAGAGATCGTGCTACTTCCAGATCACCATCAGCAAGCATAACCACATCGTTTACCACATCGTTTACGATCAAGATCAAGATCCGCATATCCATACTGCCGTCAGATATCAAGATACCCAACATCGCGACACAACATTGTCCCCAACTTACCCACATTCGCATCAGCAACCGACTACCGACATGAACAACTCACCCTTTGCTCGACTTCCCGGAGAAGTGCGCAACAACATCTTCGAATTCCTTCTCTATCAATACAGCCCTATCGAGCTACACTGCAACCAGTTCCACCAACTCTTCTCTTGGCAGAAGACCACGACCCATGCCCTTAGCAAGGCCCCTGGCATCGCAGCCTGTCGACAGATGTGGAGAGAAAGCACCAGTCTCATGGCAGCAAGGCGGTTCCATCTCAGACTCCACTACGTCGCTCTGAGTCGACTGGAGTACCCCAGCGTAATCGCAAGCCTTGTCGCATATGCTGGAGCACACGACCTGATGGCGCTTGGCCACGTGCTTCTCGACCTTGGAAACGTGACATGGTGGAGCCACGGAGAGCTCCTGCGTGCTTTCCGGGAACTGCGGGACTGGAGAGTGGACAAGCCAATGCCGTCGATGACGATCAAAGCTGGGCTGATTGTGGGAGGCAAGATTTTAACGGTGTCGATCGTTATGTGTACCGGGAGGGCTACGGCTGACTATGGAGTGGAAACAGTGGAGTGGGCGAACGACGATGTAAACGACGTGGTGGAGCTTGTGGAGCGAGCACTACTGGGTTCTGAGTCTCCGTCCTCCGCCGACGGTCTAACCTGATCATTCACTGCGCAGGTCGGCAGGCTACTTTGGGAGTGGCGCTAGGGTGGTGAATGAGGGTGAATGTATTGTTCTCTTGAGCTCACGTTATCATTAGTAGAACACTCCGCGTTGCTTGCATACAAAGACTGTTGTCTACAACCCCGTCCCAGTTTCATCCCAATCACCTGTAACAGGCACCAGATTACATTGCGACATCGCCAGTCAGCCAAGAATCCAAGATGGACGCATCACCGCTCTCACGCCTCCCTCCGGAGATTCGAAATACCATCTACGAGCTCGCCTTCCGCCAGCGCCAGCCGATCAGCATATACTGGGACAAGACAACCAGCCCACCCACTTTAGACACATCACACTACGCCGCAGCGAAAACTTTGGGCATGACCGCCACGTGCAAGCTCATCAGGCAAGAAAGCTTGCAGATGTTCTACGCCCTGAACGACTTCGTTCTGTATTGCGGGCGTGACGAAGACAAGACTCGCATGCTCCGCCCCTTCCTCTCAAACATCGGACCTGTCAACAGCAAAGCACTCCGCTCAATCACCGTGGACATCGGCGATCTAGAACTACTAGGCCCTCTCAGCTGCCGACGGAATGAAAAGTTGCAGCAGACGCTCAAACAATACCGTAAGGTCGACCCTGTTCTGCTGGAGAGTGTCCCACTCATGCTGCAAGCTCGGTGGGTTGCTCCGGGTTGGGTCGGTTTGCCTCTGAAGCTTGAAATACGTTGTCTCGAAGCTAGCATCGGAGCAGAGATGAGGCGTGTCGAAGAGCGCATTGCAGAGCACCGGGAGGACCTGAGTCGGGCTCTGCTATCTCTCTACCGGATACACACACAGCTGAGTATTTGCGCCGCCGACTGTGTACTGGAATGGCAGGAGAAGCAGGTGGAAATGAGGGAGTGATATGTGACGAGGCAGTAATCGATGTACGCAGATCGTCGCCGCGAAATGGCAATCATGAGCCTGTCGACGATATCGGAGAAGAGCCTGGGCCGTGGCGAGCTGCCCCAGTCCATTAGCTGAAGCGTCAACGAGATTCATTGTTCTACTTACGACCCCTACATAGCCTCCCATGATGTGTACACCGTTATCTTTGCTGGCCTTGCGATAGAACTTCGTATTCGCATTGTTCTCAGCCAGGCGTTTGCGGATGCCTAGATGGTTCACTATAGCTTTCCTCGCGCCGGTGACATGACGGACCAGCTCCTCAATCTCGGCTACGTAGATGTCTTCAACATCTTCGCCTGTCATCCACTGCTCTACGTCAAGAGCCGATCGATGCTTGACGTACGTGAATCCTTGGACGTCAAGGCCTTCTGGACCCTGTACGATCTCTGGGTCCTTAGCTGGATCGTACAGGTCGACTTCAACGAACTCCGAGTGAGCGTGAGCTGGACCAGAGAAGAGTCCGCGATCCTTTGGGTCGACGGACATGTCTGGGTCACTGTATTGGACGGTGCCCCGCACCGAGTCTGCATGTATAGCTCCGGGCATGGTTGGAAGCGGGAGTGTGACTTTGGTGTATTCAACAGATGTGATGAAGTCGAATGTGGATTGACGTATAGAGGAAGTAATAATATGATACTGATGCTCGACGAACCTACCTTACGTCGTGCACATGACGAAGCTGTAGCATTGCCGGATCAGCCAATCAACGACTGATCCTCGGTAAAGGTGGTGACTTTGCGGTATCAATGTACCTTTCTGCCTACCGGCACAACTCACATGAGGCAATATTGCGAAACATTCTCAGTTGAAGCGTGCATGCGACTCATGGCGGCGCAGGTATTGTATATGCGCTGGCTAGGTGGCCGTTGGACCTCACAGCAGAGAGTATATAGCAGTAGCTTCGGTCCATATTTCACTCAATGAGACAAGCATAACCTTTATCATGTAAAAGGAAGGAGGCTTGAAGATGACTTCCTGCTCAAACGGTCAGCCAATCTCGTTGAGAAGCTGAATACTATACTATGCATTTACAACAAATGACAAATCGCCTTGAATAGAATCATCTTCAGCGTCAAGATGAATAGACGGGTCACCGTCAGAAACGAACATAGGACCGCATGCATTCACCGTCTCCACCGTTATCGAGTCGTTTGTACTTCCCGGCTCCCCAGCGCAATCGGTGGCCGTGCCGTTTACGCACCACTACATCCTGAAGTCAGCTACCGCACTTTCTGTTCTCGGAAAGGCCAATCACCTCAAGTCTTTACTCACTGTATACGGCGTAAAATCCAGATACCAATCTCTCCCATATGGAATAACAAAGTCATACTGCAGCTCCACCCAACTCATTGCCGGGAACCTGCGTCCAGTGGCGTTGGCCAAAATCTCGAAGAAAGCATCGTACTCTGGCCCAGCGGCAGATCTGCCATTGATTGTCCGATTGTTGGTAATGTGTTCGCTCGTGTCGACTTTGTTCATGTTCGGGTCCGTGTCGACTTCGTTCGGGTCAACTTTGTTCGAGATGTCGAGTCTGATCGTGTCGACTTCCCACTCGGCCGTGCAGAAGATGCGGGCAGAAGAGTTGCATGCGCCGGAACCTCCGACGCTCTGGGATGGTTTGCCAGTGGAAGTGTAGTTCGACAATTGGCGGAAGGTGCAGCCGCTTGGGGAAGGAGATGACTGACGCTTCTCAAGGCCGTTTGCCAGCGATGGGATGATCGCTGCGGACGTCGGTGAGACGAAGAATCCTGCGAGCAGGACTACTACCAGGACGAGAGCGATACTGGGCGCAGGTCGTCCTCGCAACGCAGCAGACTTAGCAGTCGCATTGTGCGCAAGGTCCGTGTCGTTTGCTACGATGCCTCTCTCGCAGAACGCATACATCGCCATGCTGGTCTCGCCTTTCTCCACCAGGCAATCCGCAAATTGCCGCATACCCTGGCTATAAGCGCAGTACGCCCAGCATCCATATGTCTTCAGCTCGTACTCGCAGCACGCTTGGAAGGAGTTGCTGTTGGCGGTGAGGTTCCGTCCGATGGCACAGACCGGTGCGTGTGTAGTGTTAGGAAGGATGGGTCCGGAGCCTGGGAGGCTGCCCTGGCAGTCGTTGTAGAGGAGAGGGGTGTTGGAAGCCATGGATTGCTGTTTTACCTTTGTCGCTGGAAGAGGAGTATACGCTCACAGAAAGCCACCTACATGCAGGCTCCAAGGCCGTCGACTTATACCTGTCCGCGCTGTACACTGCTCGTGGCGGTGCATCCGCTGTAGGCACTGCCAAGGAACCGGTGAGCAACATCTCATCCTGTGACTGCAGCGCAGAGGATCGCACGTCTTGGCTTGAGAGACATCGAGTTAGTCAGTATCAAAACTTCATGTGTCGTCGTCCAAGATCTTAGCCGTGAGTGGCACTGTTGTATGCGCCAAGTGTACCAAGCTTCTTATGCGAGTATGCAGAAGGATTGCACAGTCGGCTGTGCTATGAGAACGAGAACGAGACCGTACACGAGCTGAGGTCTGATATCAAGCAGACGCACTGATGGCACTGATGGCACGGATGCGACTGAGCCATTGGAAGGCTTCGAACCTGGGATGTTCCCTTGGCATCTTGTTGCCAAAGGGCCGCGAGAGTATCAAAATCTCATGCGAGCGACCTGCGTGATGGTCCACTTGGAATGTCTCGAATGTGCAGTCGTCGTGTTCAAGAGCACGAGACGTCCAACGTCATGCATGTACGGTGCTCTAGCCGCTGCAATATCCCTGGGTGAGATGTGAGCGTGTTGGTCTCAGAACAAACGTTGTTTGCAGGCAGAAAGAAAGCAAGTGAGGTGTTGTGAAGGCGCATTGGGCATCAAGCGAGCCCTGCGTCGTGCCCCTCACCCAGCTGCGTGCCTTCGTAGCCTGGAGCTATCTCCCTTGCAATACCATCAGCATCATCATCAAACGAAGGATCACATGCACTACGCTTAAGATAGACCATCATGACGGACGCCCAACAGCTCTTCGACTTCGCGCGCAAGCAATTCAACGAGATCGCCGACGATGTAGAGCGACACTTCGAAAGCGTAGCCGGCCAGCTACGAGAATGGATGCCAGCAGACTCTCCCTTCGCCGCCATACGCCCGCCTCCTCCAACTAGACGCTTGCCGCCTCCATCGACACTTCATTTAGCGCAGAGATGGATGAGCAGACACCGCGCGCTCACAGCTGCTGCCGTGGCATTCCTCGTTACCGGCTCAGTCGGCACTCTCGTCTACATCAAAAGCAAAGATACCAAGCGCAAGCGGCGAGCGAAGAGGAGTGCAAGCGGCGCGAGAACGGATGTAGTGGTGATTGCGGGCGCGGTGGCGAATCCGTTGACGAGTGCGCTATACCTGGATCTCGAACGGCGAGGCTTTGTGGTGTATGTCATCGCCAATACGCATGAGGATGAGCAGTACGTGCGGTCGCAGTCAAGAATTGATCTACTGCCGCTACACTTGGATCTCGTGGATCCGTATGCTGCACAGGATCAGCTTGCCCGGTTCAAGAACTTGCTCGAGAGGGACCACTTTGCCTTTGATGGCGCGGAGCCGCATCACTTGAATTTTGCTGGTCTAGTACTGGTCCCGGACACGCAGTCAACACCTGCGAGAGTGGAAGAGATCAGCTCAGAGGAGTGGAGCGATGCGCTCAATGCCAAAGTCCTGAACACGATTGCCACCACGCAGCTTTTCTTGCCATCAGTCATCGAACAGAAGGCGAAGGTTTTGCTCTTGACACCTTCCGTCACCCCTGCGCTCAGGCCGCCGATGCATGCGCTGGAAAGCACACTTTACGGTGCACTGGAAGGCTTCGCCTCATCTCTCTCCTCGGAGCTGAGACAGGAGGGCATCAGCGTCTCGCACTTCAAGCTTGGCAATATCGACATCCCAGCCGTTACTGCGAAGCAAAAGCGAGAAGGTGTACCGCAGCCACGGCTGAGAGCTACACCGCTCAGGAAGCTGCATGATTCCGTATTTGATGCGCTTGTGGCGAAGCGGCCGAGTAGGACATGGCATGTTGGACGAGGTAGCCTGGCATACGATGTCATTGGGAACTGGATACCGGCCGGTGTCGTTGGATGGATGATGAGTGCAAACCGACGGCCGAGCGTTGTAGAGGAGGTGAGGGAGGAGGACTTGCAGGCTAGTCAGGGGAGCTTGACTTGGGAGAAGATTGACCAGGAAGCATAAGAGCGAGGACGGTCTGGATTAACCTTGAGCGGCTGATGACAAGATACCATACTCATTCGATACACTGCAATCCCACTCTACCACGAGCTTCCCGCACTCTAGCTCTCTGGCGGTCTTCCTATCCGCAGCGACCATCAACTTTGCTTAGCCTGTCGCTTGCTCATAGCTTGGCCTCGCCTTACTGCCTCAAAGTCCAGCAGCGCAAAGTTATGCATCCTCGACCACGTGGGCTATCCATTGATGAGCTTCAAGCACTCTCCCACAAGCATAGCACCAGTAGTAACAACCCGTCACTGGAGTTGGCATAGTCATCCTCTTGCAGCAATTCGTGCACTCGAACCTCTTCACGCCGTCCATGTTCGATCGCGTCTCCAGCGCTTCGGCGTAATCCGTAGCCAGCTCTGGCGTCACCTTCATAAGCGCGCGCAGCGGAGACTCTTTGCCGTCCTTGCTAGCGGACAGTGCTTTCTCCCGGATGCCGTAGGTGATGACTGCAGCGCAGATGTCTTTGGTGGCCAGAGGTGCCTCGTACGCTAGCGAGACTGCGGCGACGAACTCTTCGGTGTGCGTCGCACCCTTAGCTGTCTCCTTGAACTTATCGACGGCCATGCGCTTGAGGGGCGCGATGTCGTACTTATCCGCCAGAATGCACATGTGTATCTGGAATGTCGGATCCGGGAGGCTGTCGTTACCAGACGTAGAGTCCTGGCTGTACTCTGACTTGTACATGTAGCACACCAAGGCGTCGACACATGCTGGGTGATGATCTGAGAGGTCGATCTCTTGTTGGGATGCCTCCTACAACGAGAATTTGTCAATAACACCATATTGTGGAAAGTGGAAGCAAGCGGTCTTACCTTGAAGCCCTCACGACAAGCTCTTGCGAGGACTTCCGAATGCAAAGCCAGGATAATACGGTGCACCTTCCAGCGACGCTCGCCGCATACGATCGTGAAGTCGGTGAAGGTCGGATCACTGTGGAAGCTGAGGATAGTCAGTAAGAGGGAAAGAAGGCTCTGAGAACAGGGAAGGAGTCGTACTTGGAGAGCTTTGAGCTCAGCGCCTCTCTGGCGTCTGTCGCCATCTTGACGGTACTGTCATAAATCGTAATAATCGGAGATGGAAGTCAAACTGTAGTCGTTGGAAGGATCTGATGGCTTTGAAGTTTTATGCAAGAAGCGAGCCGGGCAAACCGGAGGTGCGCTAGTGCGAGGGTAAAACACAAGATTTGCATGTGAAAGGCTGCGAAGTTTGACATGGGAAAAGATCGACGAGGAAGCATGAGCCTTTGAGAACATGACATGTTCGGAGCATCCAAGCAGCACGACTATACTACACCCATCCACGTAGAGGAACTAAGCTCCGCTACTTTTGTTTCCCGCTGGACAGGCCCCATGAAATCCCATTATC
This sequence comes from Neocatenulostroma microsporum, assembly GCA_022814695.1. Taxonomy (NCBI): domain Eukaryota; kingdom Fungi; phylum Ascomycota; class Dothideomycetes; order Mycosphaerellales; family Teratosphaeriaceae; genus Neocatenulostroma; species Neocatenulostroma microsporum. The sequence continues at coordinate 19,464 of JAKLLW010000025.1, forward strand.
TCTGCGCTCGCGATCCACGCCATGCATGATTCCTTTTCCGGGCCTAACCCAAGTTCTCAGGACCCTTTTCTAGGTTTCGCCACTCTCGACCCTCTTTTCTGTGGTCGCACCAGTAGCACCAGAACAGTGCATCACCATAATAAGCTGGAATGTTCACGACCATCGAGTGGCGGCAAGCTGGACACATGTAGCGCGCCTCACCCTCGCGGACCTTAGTCTTCGCGTTGGCGTCTCCTGGGATGTGGCACTCCAGAGTTCTGGCGTAGTCGGATGCGAAGGCGGCGTTGCTCTCCATGACGTCTCTGAACGGCACATCACGTTCATCCGCCGAAGACAACAATCGATGCCTGAAACCAGCAGCTAGGATCCCTTCGCGTATAAGTAGTGTTGCGGAGGGTGCCTCGTACGCTGCGGTGGCTGCCTCGGCGAGGTCTCGCGCAAGTCCTTTCCGTGGCGTGTCTTGGAGAGCTTTGTCGAACGCTCCCATAGCCATCTTTTTCAGCGGCTGGACATCGTATTTGTCCGCCATGATGCACATCTTGACGTGAGCGGCCAAAGCGGAGTCAGCCTCACTCTTTGGCTTTGGATACGCAAGACTGTAGCAGTAGTACACCAGGTGGTCGACGCAAGTGGGATCGTCATCAGCCAGATCTATCCTGCGCTCGGTTGCCTCCTGACGTGACATTAGCAAATACAACTGCATCTCCGGAATATCAACTATGGTCGATACCTTGAAGCTGGCGCTGACAGCTTTCGCGAAGACTGGCGAGTGCAGTGAGAGCACCAGCCGGTGGACGTTCCAGTCCCTTCCGCCGCAGGTAATCGTGAAGTCGGCGAGCGTACCGTCACCTTGAAGACTAAGAATTCGGTCAGTAAGATGCACGAAAGGAACAGAATTTTGCCGCATCGCATACCTGGCCAGCCGTGCAAGCACAGTCTCTGAAGCGGTGATGTCGGCCATATCTTGAAGTACTCGATTTGGCCTGCTCGGTGCAGTGCTAGAGGGATGCAAGGTGAAGAGCTTTTAAGTCGCAACGTCAACGTCAACGTCATGAGGAGCGAAGTGAAAGATGTGGCTGAGTCACAGAGTGCGGCGAATGCATGTGCAAACGAAGCCAGCGCATGCGCATCTGAAACGCCTCAATTCTGAGATACCGCATTCAACTCAGCCGCGAAACGCTCTCTTGGAACAATACAGCATCGCTCACTCTTCCAAAATGCACTGCTGCCACTCATGCCCTGTCTTGCTCGAGGAACACCAACAACAGCAGTACGTAGTATCGAGGAACGCAGCCAGGAAGGCCACCATCGTGCCTCCACAATCTCTGCACTTATATCTCTTTTCACCAATGCTGATCTGAACTTGCCCGTCAGTCATGCTGGCAAAGCGTGCCTCCAGCGCTGCAGCATAATCCGCAGCCAGCTCCGGGGTATCCTTCATCAACTTCCGCAGCGGAGACTCCTCGCCGCTCTTGCTCGCGAGAGCTCTCTCCCTGATACCAAGCTCGACAGCGATGCGGCAGATGGTCTTAGTAGCGGTAGAAACACGATACGCAAGAGCCGTCGCCCGCGCAAAGTCCTCGGTGTGCGCCTCACCCCTTCCCTGAACGAAGAAAGCTTTGTTCGCCAACTCCTTCAACCCGCTGATGTCGTACTTGTCGGCGATGATACACACATGTACGTGAAACACCAGCTCGTTGCCTTTGGTAGCGTTAACAACGTAGTCGAGCTTGTACATGTAGTAGATCATCGTTTCGACAAGGGTAGGGTGGTCGTCGGAGAGGTTGATCTTGCGCTCGGCGGCCTCCTTGAAGTTCCCTGAACAGGCGCGGTCGAGGACTTTCGATTGCATAGCGAGCACAATGCGGTGAACTTGCCAGCGGCGCTCACCGCAGACGATAGTGAAGTCGCTGAACCTTGGGTCGTTGTGGTATCTGGATGTCTCAAAGTCAGTCTTGAAGGACCGGCGACTGGAGATGTGATGGGTTGACATACTGCGCGAGGCTCTGGATGAGCGCTTCCTTGCCAATGTTGTCCGTGTTGACCGCCATTGCAGTCAAGGTGCTGCGATGAGTTTTAGAGATGTGTCGAGATATTTTCGGAGATTGAATGCAGGGCTAAGTGAAAGTGAAAGACATGGGCATTGTTGAACCTGACAGATAAGCTAGCCTAAGCTGACTATGCACGTGGATCATGCATGACGTTGCTGACCGATTTGGAAGGCGCGCTTCTATGCTCCTTCGTGAGCCGTGAGCAGAAGTGCCGCGCTGAGATCCCAAGCCCTTCACCCAGACTGCGTGACTCCTACGCCCGACTTTTTAGCTTCGTGGGCCCTTCGTGAACCACCGCAGGGTACGATGTGCCGCACCTTCGCATCCGGAGGCTGTCGCAAAGCCTGGCGTTCGTCGAAGATGAAATCGCCTGTTCAACCGGATAGCACCGTCCACTCCTCCACAGGCCTGCACTTTCCGCACCAGTAGCACGTAATACGGAGCGGTGGCTGCGCTCCAGAGAAGGTCTTGCGACAATGGGGATTCGAACACTTGAAGCGCTTCTCGCCTGGTTCCGCCTGCGGCATAGGGCCATTGACCGCCCTCCGAGCGACTGCAATGCAGAGCTCCGGAGTCCCTTTGACAACTTGCTCGAACGCATAGCCCGACATCGCCGATGAGAGTAGCTTCTTCTCGAACACGATGTCGAGGATGGTCGCGCAGATCTTCTTGATAGGGCCCGAGTCGCTTGACATGCCGAAGGCGGTGGCAGCAGCCTCTGCGAACTCTGCGGTCTGGCATTTCGCCCGCGCTTGCTGCTCGAAGCTTTCATCTGCGAGCTGCTTGAGCGGCTGCACATCCAGCATATCTGCAAGGACGCACATCTGAACGTGATATGCCAGGTCGCCGAGCCCGTGCGAGAGAGCTGTGGAGCACTCTGGATACTTGAAGTCGTAGAAGTAGCGAACGAGGCCATCGACGCAAGCAGCGTGCTCATCGGAGAGGTCGTATTGGCGCTCTGTCGCTTCCTGCACCGGGTGTCAGTATGGTCTTGTCTGACTCGGTATCGATGAAGTAGTAGAAAGGTACCCTGAAGGTCCCTTTGCAGGCCGCAGCAAGTACGCCAGAGTGCATGCAGAGGACGACGCGATGAACGTCCCACTTGTGCTGTCCGCAGACGATGCGGAAGTCGGTGAGTGTGGTGTCGCCGTATAGGCTACAGGTCGTTAGCATTGTCAGGTTACTCAAAGGATCACTGCAGAAAGCGTACCTCGCCAGGTTGGCTATAGCCACATGCTGCTGTGCATTAGCTGCGCCGGTTACGTTTGAGCTAGCCATGCTTGTAGTGGTTGATGTTGTTCGTGTGCTGTTAGATGAGTCGTTGTCGAGAGGGAAGAGGAAGTGCGAATGAAGTATCTTATAAGTACTTTGGGTTCGAGCGCCGAAGCATGTGAAAATCACGCAATGACGTACTCGCTAACCACGGAACCAACCAGAAAGGCCGCCATCGATGTTCTTCCTAAGTATTCACCGCCAGACGCCAGACGCCGCAACACCACCCATGCCCGCTCCCACCTCCTAAGCAATCGCTTCATCATCCCTAGGATCACTCCTCCTTCACCACGTTCAGGTGCCAGTCAGAGCCACTTGCCGCTCCACGACAAACATAGCAGCAGTACAGGCCATCTAGATCGTTCTCTGAGATGCGAGCAATCATCTGCTGATCGCAAAACGGACAGGAGAACCTCTTCTCGCCTGGCTTTCCAAGAAGGGGCTTTCCGTGAAGGGCCCGCTCGAGATCACGCACACGAGCCTCGAGTACTTTTGCGTAGTCCGTGGCGAATTCGGGAGTAGAGCTCATTACTCTGTGCAGTGCCGTCGTTTGGCCATCTCCGCCGCTTGTGAGAGCCTCGTCGTCAATCGCGAGCGCGACGATCTTCTTGCAGATGTCCTTGGTCGCCACCGTAGCCTCGTACGCTAGCGCTGTTGCTTCGGCGAACTCCTCAGTTTGAAGACGTCCTACAGCGTGAGCCTCAAACTGCTCGATCGCGCAATTCTTGAGTGGGATGACGTTGTACTTGTCGGCAATGGCGCATATCTTAACGAGGTACGCTAGTAGGGTGAACTGCCCCGCGACCCCAGTAGAATCTAGTGGAAAGTCGAGGTGGTAGAAGTAACGAATCATACTATCAACACAACCTGGATGCTCTTCGGAGAGGTCGATCGTACGGTCGCTCGCTTCCTGGAAGCGCCCAGTGACAGCCGCAGCCAACACGCTCGAGTGGAGGCATAGGACCAGTCGGTGGACTTCCCACTTGTGTTCGCCGCAGATAATGGTGAAGTCGGCCAGTGTGGTGTCGCCGTGGAACCTGGCGTGATGGTCAGTATGAAGAAGGCCTCTGGCAGTGAGTCGGTGCAGCCTACCTGGCGAGATTGTCGCCGATGGCTGCGCGAGCCGCATCTGAGCAGCCGAGTTCACCGTTCGCGGCCATCTTGACGTTGCGAGTGTTCAATGAAGCGGTAGCCACTTGGTAGTAGTAGTAAGGAGGCTGTGAGCTGGTAGGTAATGGGAGAGCAGTGCAGAGCGGCGATCACAAAGCCGTAAAAGTGGAAGTCAGAAAGTGAAGTACATGAGAAGAATTCTTGGACACTGCGTGTTTGCAACCATGTGAAAGTGACTGCAATGACGTACTCGCTAACCTGCATGCAACCAAACAAGCCCATTCACTCTCCTTCAATCAGATCGCAATCTTCGCGCCTACGGTCTTGAAGCTGCGCGCCCACAGCTGCACTTGCCGGTAGTGAGCATGGTATACTTACTCCACCCACCCAACCCCGAGCCCATCCGCTGGCGTTCCCGAGAGTATACCCGCATTGTATGAGGAGTTTGGGGAGATAAGCACTGGTGGCGCTCAACTTTAACGTTGCAATCTCAAGCCATCTTCCTCCTCCTAAGCATAACCTCCTCATTCCGCCTCAACTCCTCCCGACTCCTCTCAATCGCCCTCTCAAGACTCGCCTGTATCCTCCCAGCAATCTCCTCCGCCGGCGTCTCCTGCCCTACAAGCCCAATGAACTTCCCTACCTTCCTCCTCTTAATCCTTATCCGATCCCTCTCCGACAGACCGGCGTAAGGGTTGTGCCTCGAAGTTCCGCTACCAACGCCGAGGGAGGAGTAATCGTGTGCACCGAGGGTGGGGGTGTGGTCCTGAGACTCCCTCTGCGAAGGCACAACCGCTTGCTGTGATTGTAAGTCTTCGACAGTCTTCATCAAATCCTCTACGAACTCCTTCTCCTGCTGGCTCAGCCTCCTGTTGTGGCATTGTGGTTGCGAAGGAGAGGAAGAGACGGCGGGTTTGGCGAGGAATTCTTTGTCCCAGTTCATGTTCGCTGGGTAGTGGTCTGACCACGGGCCGGGCGTGCTTTGGTGGTAGTAGTGCGCTATGCTGTCCAGCTCGTCTTCGGTCAGAAGGTGGAAGGCCATGAGCGTTTGCGGGAAAGCTGGGTGAGCTGGGCCGGAGGGGAGAGGGACGAGGGGTGCGAGCTTGAGCTGGAGAGTGGAGATCTTCTTTAGGAGGGCGCTGTTGCGGCGGGTGGTTGGTGCCATTGTGGGAGTACCGTGTGGGTAGCTTTATGTGTAGTGGGCGTGTTGATGTGTGAAGATGTGCGTCCTGCGCTGTAAGCTCTCTCGATATGCTGTTGCGGTAGTGGAGGTGGTGGCCTTTGGTAGCTTCGAATATGGGAGAGATGGTGAGTAGATGCCATCTCTGCGGCCGGTATTATAGCTTCTTTGTTCTTCCAAGATGAGACAGCTTTCGGTCAAGGACGGGCGAGATGTCGAGTGTGTTAGACAAAGGACTCGCAATGTTGCGGAGCTCGGTCCTGTCTGGCTTTCTTTGTTCGTGAGACCGCTCGAGCGTTGGCGATGTCGCTGCCATTGACAAATGCTGATGGACGTCCACCGTATCTCCGTACGGTTTCAGTCCCAAAGAGCGACATGGCTCAGGTCTCACAACTGACACGGCTGCGTGCAGTGTGTTGGTGCTGAGAGTCAACGTCTATGCTCACTCGAGCGGGCAGGCGCTAGGTGCGACGGTTGCATCTCCGTAAGTGATGACTTCGCGATGGCCGGCGAGCTGCAGACACGGGTGGGGGCATGAAATCCGCGAGCGGTGAACTGGAACTTCTGCATGTCGAAGTGTTATCGGTGAGCAGCACTGTTGGTTGCAGAGGAGCGAATGGCCTACCGTTGCTGTAGCTGTGAACTGGTATACCAATCGGCCTCTTCTTCAGCGCCCACCAGTAACATTAATCGGTCGTGCTACGGCGGTGTCGCCGTCGCTGCTCGCCGCATTTCTGTATGCCGTCAGTGAGTGAGAATGATCGAGTGAGTTGACTCACATACCTCGAATGAAGATTTGGAGATGAAGATCCTGCTCTTCTCCAGTGCCTTGCTACTGGAGCGAAGGCTTGCTGATGAAAAGGTGATTCGCGTCGGCTGGAGGCAGTGCAATACCAGCGACACGGTGCCCATGGACATGAGCAAGCTCAGCGGCCCACGGACAGGTTGCAAAAATAAGATTAATCTTGAAGAGGCCGTAGCCTCGTTTCAGAGATTAAACTGAAAAGAACAGATACTACACATGATCTGGACGCCAAGAGTTAGCACGGTGATGTCCAAGGGTGGTAGAGGGTGAAGGGTACGTACCTAAGCCAAAAGGCAAAGAGAGCTAGGGAATGAAGAGGAGGGCGAGGAAGAACAAATTCTTATAGAAGATCGCTAGCGCCAAATTCGCCGCGGAAGTCTCGGCTGCCTGAGGCCTAGCACGGCGGATACGCAGTCGTGCTCACATGTTCGCACTCAACGCGTCCCTTTCGTAGACGCGTCTTCACTCAGACCGAGACCAAACACTACTCAATCGCAATGGATGAAGGAACGCCACAGCCCAACATCACGCACGAGGTACCAAGCCTACCAGCCTCGCCAGACCCAAAGCGTACCAAGTACACCGAGCCAGTTGCAAACCTCTCAGTAGCCTGTACGTTTACCTCCAAGCAGCCATTCGACAGCCATTGACTCTTTCTAGCAATTTTGAACGACGCACAACCCACGCCAACCCCCGAAACAGCCTCCGCACCGGACCCAATGGCCAACATGACTCTCCCCACAATGCCTGCAATGTCAATGGAACCTCCACCGCCAGCTCTCCAAGTCAAGCTCCTATCCTCCTCCGCCAAAGCGCCCACACGCGGCTCAGCCTTCGCAGCAGGCTACGATCTCTACGCATCGAAAGAGGCTGTTGTCCCAGCCAGAGGGAAGGTGTTGGTGGACACAGACATCAGCATTGCTGTCCCGGCAAACACATACGGGAGAGTTGCGCCGAGGAGTGGGTTGGCGAGCAAGCACAGTATCAACACGGGCGCTGGAGTCATAGATGCGGACTACAGAGGCCCGGTGAAGGTGCTGCTGTTCAATCACAGTGATGTTGATTTTCAGGTGGCGGTTGGGGAGAGGGTGGCGCAGTTGATCATTGAGAGGGTGAGTCCTAACGATATGAGACAGGGAGTATGGGCTGACGTAGCAGATCTACACACCAGAAGTCGTGGTCGTTGAACAGCTCGACGAGACTGTGCGCGGCGCAGGCGGCTTTGGCTCGACTGGCGGTTTCGGCGGTGTTCTGCCCGGCATCAACGGCGTCGGGCCTGCATGAGCGGCGACAGCCATGCGGAAGAAAGACCGGTGTCGCATACGGCGTTCGGAGTGACGAATGGGAATGGCTGGTATGGGATGTACGAATACTGATCAGAAGCTACGGCGCATCACTATGTGCATACGAACAACCTTTCTCGCTACGCCTTCAACAATCTCACGACCATCACGGCAAGCTCTCTTGCAGAATAGCATGGTCATGCCACTCCATAGCCTTCGTCTGGATCTTCATGCTCTCCAAGACCCTCCCCTTCACATTCTTATCTCTAACCTCAGTACCAACAAACGCCCCATGAGTGCTCTCGAACTCAAACGGCCTAATACGCTTCCACATCTGATGCAATTCCGCAGGCGGCAAAGGTATCATATTCGGCACTGCCCACATAAAAGCAAACGACGTCGTGCCTGGGAGGCGATCGACGTGATAGAGAGCTGACTATGGCAGGAGTCAGCACCATATCTACAAAACACCTAGCAGGCTTGGATGACAGGCAGGCAGCTTACCGGTGTCGTGACAAAACTATCAGCAATCATCAACTTCTTCTCCCAAAGCAACACAAGACTCCCCGGGAAATGTCCTCCAACTTTCACAGCCGTCACACCGTCCACGATCTGTTCGGACTCGCCTCCAAACAACCGCCTCCTCCGCCCCTCCGGATCCGCGCGATTCAACCACTCTTCATCATCCTTCGCCATATACATCGGACAATCAAACGTCTTCGCCCATTCCAAGTGAGTGGTGTAGTAATGCGGATGACTAATGACAATCGCTTGCAGGCCGCCTTTGGACTTAATGAAGTCGATGGTCTCGGGATCAAGGTAAGTGATACAATCCCACAAAACATTCCCGGCATCAGTCTGAATCAGTATACAGCGCTGCCCAATAGCAAACTTAGGCTCAGTCCAGATCGACCACATCCTCTCCTCACCGTTGTCGGAGCCGAGTTGCTGGAACTTGTTCTTATAGGTTCCGGAACTGTGCATTTTGGCGAGGGACGTCCATTGTTGGCCTGATGGAGGGACGAATTGACGTGGGTCCTGGGATGGGGTCTCAGCGTCTTGTGCCTACTACATTGAGGCATGCGTGGTGAAAGCGTACATCGCAGATCCGGCAGCCTTTCGGAGGCTTGGAGAAGGGTACGTCGAATTGGGTGCCGCAGGCTACGCAGATGAGGACGTCTTCTGATGATGGCATGGTGGTTCGTGTGTTTGTGTTGGCAATGTAGATCAGAATTGGATGTTACACAAGCTGGGCTATGCGAGGGAGATAGGCGGGTTGGTGGTTGGTGGCAATGAGGGGCACTGCACTGCCTGCAGGGTTTGCTGAGGCCGCTACACTTCAAGTTGCATCTCTCTTATCTGCTGAAATCTTCAGACATCTTTGCTATGCACATGATTTCGAGGGTACGGAATCCAATACGATGCGTATGGCTCTGTAACACCCGATCAGCTGCCACAAGCACGCAGTGAAGTCGATGAGCTGTAAGATGACGACACGGCCTCAGCCTTACACAAGGCATCCACAACCTGGCGATGTCGACTTTCGGCCTTCGGTTCTTCTCACCTCCTGACGCAATAGCAAGACGTGAGCGCTGGTGGCAAGCCCACTATGGACGAGATGACGGAAGCCGCTATCCGTACAACCTGCTTCGCCTGCGATGCGAACATCGAAAGTGAGGTCACGGCAGACACATTGCCGCCATCCACATACTTGGAAGCATCAGACGAGTGGCCACGAGAAACGCTCTACGAGCCTCTGCGGGACTGGCAAACTCGGGTCCTTGAGTTGCAGCCTGGCTCGGCCGGTGATGAGCTCGTCACCAACCTGCACATCGTGAATTTGCTTCTCGATCCCGGCGTCCTTATACACGGTACGGACAAGTGGATATCATGCGCCGCTCTCTCTTACTGCTGGGGTAGCTCGGAAACACCGCGATCACTCACGTGCAATGGTATGCGTATACCGATTACGGAAGAGGCTTACCAGGCCTTACATGTCCTTCGTCCGCAACCGGGTGTTGGCACAGAGGCCCTTTATCTCTGGATAGATGCTATCTGCATCAATCAGTCTGACGACTCAGAGAAGTCGAAGCAGGTGGGCAAGATGCTGTCCATCTACCAAAAAGCCAAGAAAGTGTATGTATGGCTTGGCAGGCACGGAGAGCATACCCACTTCCTGTTGAGCTGTCTCCATGAGATCTATTCCACATACTGGGACGGAGACTTTGGCCCTTGGGGGTTATGTGGCCACCACAAAGAAAGTGTGATGCATGGTCTCCAAGACCTGTTTTTCCGACCGTGGTGGAAGCGGATCTGGACCCGGCAGGAAGTGTGGGCCGCCCAGGGAGTAGTGTTATACTGCGGCAATAGTAACTTCGATTCTGACTTGCTTGATCCAAGCGCTGAAGGAGCTTTGGGCCGGTTGTTTCCGGAAGACGCCAAGAATCCGGAAGAGTTCAACAGGTCTCTACGTGCACCGTATACGCGATTGCTGCGCGCTTCTCCAGTGGACCTAGCTATCGCCCAAAGGGGCGATCAACAGAATTATGGGCTGACTGACGATAACGCTCATCGTATGGACGTTGTTAACGTCCTCAGGAGAGCCGCCGGCAGTGCATGCAGTGATCCCAGGGACCACGTCTACGGGCTGTTAGGGATGTCTCGTGTCCAGCTTTCCTCCCAGTCATCAGGTCGTTCGCCGCGGCAGTACGTGTTGCGGATCGACTACGGCCAATCTCCCAGCCGGGTCTTCCAAGATCTCACGCTGTACATCATCCGAAGAGAACGCACTTTGTCGGTGCTTTACCTGGATGCTGAGTTCAAGCATTCGTCGAAAAAGCGGCAGAGACGTTTGACAGCTACTACACCCTATGCGGATCTTCAGCTGCCTTCTTGGACGCCCGACTGGCGGTACATGACGAAGCCCCTTTGTAACATGCCGAACGCCCGGACCAAGTTGCCGATCGAGTACTTGGACTATCATCTGCAGTCAACGTCTGGCGTGCTACGAATACGAGGCCTTGCGTTCGGGTCAGTAACTACAGTCGATGAGGACCGGTTGTCTGACGATCTGTACTTGGATGACTCCACGGATTACACTCAAGAGGAATGGCGGATGGGGAGAGTATCGACAGATTGGACTGCACCAAGCGAGGTCCTTCCCGTGGGAGACCCGTTCCGTGAATACCCATTATATATTCGAGGAGCGGCGGAGTGGTTGGTGGCTGTGGCGGCTAGGGCTGGCGACCGAGTCATCGTGCCCATGGGCGGGTCGGTACCTCTGATCGTCCGAAGCTCTTCGTCGGGCAAGAATTGGGTGTTCATAGGAACCGCTCTGCCTACTCCTGCTTCTGCTAAACCCCTAGCACCGTCTGTGGAGTATATCTACAACCTTGTGCAAGAGTTCGCTAAAATCGTAAAGACCGCTCGGACTCGCGATCTTCTCGAGAGCTACGATCTGGTATGAAGTCGTCCCTTCCGCGGGTACCTTACTTCGGCTGGGGCATCAATACTCAACGTTGACAATGGTGGAGTATCGTACGGTGAGGCACGGTATGGAGATCTGTACCACTTCGAAAACAGTGACTTACTTCCAACATCACATACCACTATGCAATGTTATGACTCGTCCAGAACATACGGGACGTCCAAATCACCCGCAAACCTAGCAAACCATCAGCATGGCGGGAAAAGGCGGTTGAGCCGGCTGTGTCCACCAACAGCAGTGGAGGTCGTCGGCTGCAACAGTGTACGACAAATGTTTCAATGGGCAATGGAAACAACTGGATGTGTCCAGAGTCACGTCAAACCCGTGTTGTTTGCTCAGACGAAAAGGCCGCAGAGTCTTTGTGAGGTATCTTCAGTATTAATCTGGGTCGTCAGCCATGAAGAAACGCTCTCTTCCTGTCTCCCAGGTTCGTCCAGCAGAACAAGACATGAAACTGGTCCCAAATTGGCTCAAGAACGTTTTCCGCGCAAAGGCACCTCAGCAGCCCGATGAGGCATCAGATTCGGATGGAAGATGAAGAACCACAAGATCAACAGCCACATCCAAAGCAAAAGAATTCGCATACTAAGCGTCGGTTTGATCGTCGGCGTGAGCGTCAGGAGCGTGGCACCCAAGATCCGCCGCCACCTCCTCGACGTCGGCAGCATTTGAGGCATGATGTTCGGCCAGCACAACCAGAACCGGTGGAGATTACGAACGTCGGCCCAGTCGACCCACAGGAGTCCGCGGCAACGCTGAAGCAGTGGGACCAAGAAGAGGAGAGAAAGGCGGAGGGAAAGAGAGCGAAACATCTTCAGAAGGTGCAAAAGGCCAACGAGGAGCGTGGGATGAGGGACGCAACTGCAGCCGCGAACCAGCTGAAGACGCAAGCACAGGTTGACCAGAGAACGAAGGATGAAGAAGCTGAGCGCCGTCAAGAGAAGGAGGAAAGAAAGAGAGCTGGTGGAACAAAGGGACCTGCCAATACGCTTGCTGGAAGTTCCACGACTACACATCGGGAGACCATCCGTAACCGGGCAAAGGACTCTCGAACCCGTAGCGATATCACTGGCTTTCATACGAAAGCAGGGCCGGTGACCTCGCCAGTCGTCGAGTCCCGATCTTCACAAGCATACAAGAAGCCGACAGTCGAAGATGTCAATGGTGAAGATCACCCATCTGTCTCAACACAGACCTACAAGATACCGACAGTCGAAGATGTCGAAGAAAAAGACCGACCGTCTGTGCCAACACGAACGCAAGATGCACAGGAGGAAATCGCCGCCGAAACATCAACCCAACCATCAACCCAACCAAGAACAGCAGCAGTGGCGGCAGAACAGCCACCGATCCAACATAGCAACAGCACTCCATCAACGCAATCAGCATGGCCCCCGCTGGGTCACAGGCTAGATGCTAACAGGCGATCACACACCCTCCTCCGAACAAATCCTGCTCCCCTTGACACAGAGATGGATCGATACTACCCTCCTCACACTTATCAAGAAGATCCATATGGCCCAGGTCCAAATCTCGATCAACCACGACCCGGACCAGAAGGTCGGCGTGCGTCAGCCATAGCTCGGCAGACTTTCAATGCCAGCACGTCAGCAGCGCAGAGGGGTTTGGTTCCCGGGCCTGACGGGAAGCGTCGTGATCCGGAGAAGCAGAAGCCACGGGATGTGGATGCTGAGTGGGCGCGGGATCATGCAGAGGACGATGAGAGGAGCGGAAGTCATGCAGAAGAGGATGGAGAGCGGAGTGGCGCAATGTCGCAGGTGGGTGTGATTGGTTCTGGTCGTCGTAAATCTGGTGGATGAGCCACGGAGATGAGTAGCTCGGATGTAAGGCCAGCGTCTACTCTGTAGCAAAGGCGGCGTTATAGCGTTCGGCGCGACCCTGGTCGCAGGACTGAAGGTAGTAAAGTACGTTCCACTTCTTGAGCGATCAATGGTTGTGGGCATCGTCTAATTTGTTCTGTAGGAAGCTTGCACACAGTGATTCTCTCGGCACAGATTGTTTCAGAGGCTGTCCGTCGCATGATAGCGCGGCCAGGCCTTTCTATTCGCTGCCAGGCTCGGCTCTATACCACTCCCATCACGCGGAAAAGCCTGTACGAAGACGAGGTTCGCCGGATACACAAGGAGACCAGATGAAGCGGTAGATCGAAGACGAAAAGCTGAGAGATTAGCAACAGGCCAAAGTACTCCGAGATGCTGTCTACGCGACGTTAACGTTGTCCGTACACCCCGAAATGACATGCCAGCAGCAAAAAAGCGAGCCTAAAATACACCGAAGGCGGATTATGAGGCGTCGACAGGCTTTCGGCCTGTGAGATTGAGTAGCCCTATGCTAAGCTGGCAAAAGCCCTTTTCTTCCTCCCCTTCCCCTCCTCCCTCTCCTCCTCAACCTCATCCCCACCAACGTATCCACCCACCACTTCATTCTCCCTAACATCCCGCCCCATAATCGTCAGCCCGGCCAAATTGAAACCAAAGACCTTCTTCTGCTCCTCCTGCCACTCTTCATAAGCATCCTGAATAGCCTCCAACTCTGGCCTCAGTTGCCGGCTGGCGACGATCTGCTGCATATGCGCTTGCAAGAGGAAGTAAGTAACCCGCCAGGCGAGTTCGGGCTGCATCCTTCTCTGCAGGAAAATCGCCAGGAACTGGAACAAAGTAGGCAGAGTCGAAAACGGAATGACAAGCAACGCATCATTCAACGCCGGTGCTGGTATCCTCCTCAAAGTCGTAAGAACATGTTGCTCCGCCGAAATATTCCCTAGCGCCAAGAAGAGCGGATTCCGCTGCGGGACCGCAAGTCTCGGATTCGTAGCTTTGTCCCTCTCATACCCCCTCATAAGCTCCAAATCCACGATCCCAATCTCCAAAGCCTCCATGACTTTTTCTCCGTGGGTGAGGGTAGCGATTGTCTGCCTTCCTGCGCCTGCCACTTCCTCTCCTTCTGCCCCTTCCTCCTCCTGGTAATCTTTATCCAGATTCTGAGCGAGAGTAGACTCGTAAAGTTCTTCTTGCTCCCTTTCCCTCTCTTCTTCGAGGAAGATGAGGTCGTCGCCTACCTCCCACACCCTAATACTCTTATCGTGGGAGGCTGTTACGACGCTTTCTCCGGTGCGTGAGACAGCCATAGCCCAGACTTCTCCCTTATGTCCCTCCAGTTTTTGGATCTGCTCGAATTTATCGCCGTCCCAGGACTTCACTACCCCATCCTTGGACGCTGAGAAGAGGATGTGTCCCTCGTCCCTCTCGATTGGGTGAGGGATGAACGACACAGCCATGACGCTGTCCGAGTGAGCGAAGAAAGCGCGGTGGCAGTCCCCAAAATCCAAACCCCAGATGCGCACGTTTTTGTCTGCGGAGCAGGTGGCTATGAGTTTGCTGTCGGAAGATATACTCAAATTCAGGACAGGGAGTTTGTGGCCGTATAGTGTTAAGAAGAGCTTCAGGCTGTCCGTAAAGAAGATCTTGACAGTATTATCCAGCGTCGCTACCGCAAGCAGCCGGTTATCGGGGCTGAAACAGACGCTCAGTATGTCGTCTGAGAGTTTCAATTGTCGTGTTTGCGTCAGCTTCAGTCGCTGCGTCGTCCGTCTCGTTCCAGGTATCTCCTCGTCAACGATAGAGAAGGACCAGAATTTACAGCTTTTATCCGCTGACCCCGTCACCACACTCCTTCCATCCGGATGGACGGCGAGAGTCCAAATTGCTTGGCCCTCGTGCGCGGGGATAGATTCGATGAGAGTGGAAGTGCTGATATCGTACAGCTCGAGGTCACCGGTCTTCGTTCCGAGCAGAACGATCCGGTCACCGGGTAGGAAGGCTGAGCAGAGGGCTTGCCCGCAGTCGAGCGTTCGTAGACAGGATTGGGTCTTTAGATTCCAGATTTTGAGTTGGCCCGTGGAAGCTGAGGCTAGCATTCGGTCGTCGGAGGAGAGAGCGAGGGTGCGGACGTCGGTGCGGTGGCCTGGGAGGTCGACGGCTAGGGAGCGGTTGTACTCTGGTCCTGCTTCCTTACTCGCAGCGGCTTTTTGCTGCTGGGCGCGGTGAGTGGCGAGGGAGTACAGTTCCAACTGGTTGTTTGTCGTCGAGCACATGAGTTGCAGGTCTTTGCTGCTCGGTCGACCTGGTTTAGCCCAACAAGCAGAGCGAATCTTGCCGCCCGTGCGGACGATCACGTAGGAGGTGAAGATGTCTTCTACACCTGGGGTACCGAGGGATTCTTCTGTCTCTGGGAGAAGTGTCTCGCCTGCGGCCGCGGCTTTCTCACGTCTTCTGCGGCGCTTACGCTGCATGTGGCGATGTACTTCGTCTGCTGGTCGTATCCGCCAGATTTCCACCGCCTTCTCTGAGCCGTGGATGGCGACGTAGTCTTGCTTTGGGTGGAAGGAGACGCCGATCGTTCGATCCTTGCCATGTCGACGAAGTATACCTCGGCTGACAAGTATATCCTCGTGCTTCCTGCTCTCCCCGACATGGCTCCCAAGCTCAGCCAGAGCGTCCAGGTCGATACGCCAGACTTTCATCTCGCCATCATTACCAGCTGTAATACATCCCTCACCATCCGGACTCACACCCAAAGCCCAACACTCCCCATTCGTCTGCGCCACATACGTCTCCACACAATACGGACTCGTCAAATCCCACAGTTTAATCAACGCATCCTTCGACGTGCTCACCAAATACTTCTCCTCCACCTCCTCTTCCCCAACATCGACCGCCTCATCCGTATGCGGACTCTCACTCCTTCTCGCAGACGTCCTTAAGAAAGCCAACCCAGTAATCTGATCCTTATGCCCCCGCAATCTAAACTCGGCAGTCTCAGACAACAAGTTCCAAACATTAACATCCGTATCCCTGCTCCCACTCGCCAATCTCGCTCCTTCCCTATCAAACTGCAAATGCGTGATGGCGGAACGGTGGCCATTGAAGCTCACCACGATCTGCCCGCTCAAAGCGTCCCAGATCCTTATACTCCCATCCGCATATCCTGCCGCGAAGAGATCTTGCTGAGCGGCACATTGCGTTAAGCAAGTGACTACACTGTTCTTGTTGTCCGTATCATGCCATCGCGAAAGTAATTCGCCTTTCTTGACATCCCAGCACAGTACATCCTCGTTTGCGCCTACATACGCTCTTCCAGCACCCGTTGATCGTGCAGAGCTTGAGGAATGTGGGTCAGGTGTCCAGACTGTGTTGGAGGAAGCGGTGCAGACTGTGCCGAAGGACTGGGTGGGCTCGTAGCGGCGGTAGGAGCGAACCATCGTTATAGGCGCATTGAGCAGAGATGAAAGATAGACTTGGAACTTTTTGAAGCTTTCACATGCACCCCGCGTTTTGGCTGATCGCTTGGCATGACGATCGCCGGCGGACCGCAGAGCCGCAACAACTGTCCCACTTTCTTGGGACAAGGCAGTTACATTTCGATGTTTGATCGTTAAATGCCATTGTGATACCCTCACTGTCGACACTACACCATACCGACAAGCTCTACGGCACTGACCCGCTCCACCACTCACAATGCTCCTCCTCGACTACCAAAACGTCCTCATCGAGAGCCTACTAAAAGACCGATTCGCTCCCGAGTATGCCCTACACATACCTTATTGCCAGTCCCGAACTGACCATCCTACAGCGCCTCACCAACTTCAATCGACCAAATCGTCTCCGACTTCGACAACGTAACCTTCCACATCTCCACCCCGACCACCAAATCCAAGATCCTCGTCTCCCTAGCCATAAAATGCTATCCCGAGCTCCTCAAATACGGCGCCCAATCGGTCCTGGAACGCGAGTACGGCCCTTACATCGTCCAACCCGAGAACGGATATGACTTCTCTGTGGAAGTGGATCTGGAGCAATTGCCAGAGAGCCAAGAAGAGAGGGACGATTTGGTCAAGAGGATAAGTTTGTTGAAGCGGAATGCCATGGCTGCGCCGTTTGAGCAGGCTTTTGATGAGTTCGCCTCCTTACAGGAACAGGCCAAACAATACACATCTGAATCCGCTCCTCAAGGTGTGAGGGAGGGAGGGGAGGTTAGGGCGATTAATTATCGGGAGGAAGAGGCGATTTATATTAAGGCCTCGCATGATAGGGTTACGGTTATCTTCAGTACGGTGTTCAAGGAGGAGACGGATAGAGTGTACGGCAAAATCTTCCTGCAGGAATTCGTTGACGCACGGAAGCGAGGCGTACAGAACGCTCCGCAGGTACTGGCCAGAGACGACGCGCCTCTTGAACTACAAGGGATACCAGGACTCAAAGGCGGGAAAGGCGAGAGAGTCACATACGTCACATTCGGTCCGCACCCCCTCCCCCTCCCTTTTCCCACTCTCACTCCCACTAACATGAATATAGTCCTCTTCCCCCGCCACCTAACCCCCCAACGCCGCGCCGAAGTCATCAGCCACATCCAGACGTTTAGAGATTACTTCCACTACCACATCAAAGCCTCGAAAGCTTACATCCACTCGAGGATGAGACGGCGAACGGCGGACTTCTTGCAAGTGCTGAGGAGAGCGAGGCCCGAGGAGCAGGATCAGGGGAAGGAGAGAAAGACGGCTAGTGGGCGGAGTTTTAGGGTACAGGCGTAAGCCGTGCGGAGATGAACAGGATGGTGGAGGACGAGGGGTGAGGTGAGGAGGGAATGGAGGGAAAGATGGCGAGCCTGATAGCTACGATGGAAAGGCAGCTCCGACGGAGAAGCCTGTAAGTATTCACGTTACTATGAAATGAGAGTGATGCTACTGTATGCCGTTCCGGACGCTTCCTCCAGCCATGCCGATGCCCTGGAAGCGAGCGTCACATGTCAGAACTTGCCCAAACGAAAGGCTTGGCTCTTCCGCGCGCATTGAGCAAACCATTACGACTCACTTGCATCCGAAGAGCTTCACAATCTCTCACCACTGACTACACACATACTAATATACCGCAGCAAAGCCATTCTCGCCATGAAGCCCGAAAGCGATAACGCATTCCTACTAGACATGCCGACAGGCGATGAGCGCTTTCGCGACCTCTGGTGCGACCGGAAAACGAAGTGCAATTGTCACAATTGCAAAGGTGAGCTACCCATGAGTAGAACCTTTGCTCGAGTTTAGTCGGGTTTACTCGAGATCCACGCTTACACTCATGATGGGATTGCCGATTTGAGGCACGCTTATCGCTTGATGCAGGGTGTGGTGAAGACTTGGAACTTTGGGGAGGTTGGGGAGGTTGGGAGTGGGATTAGGAGTTTGGGTTTTGGGGCGATGGGTATGCTGCAGTTGCAGGCGGGGGGCAGCAGTTGCATCGGGAGCATATGCCAAAGGCTTATGCTAAGGGGAAGCCGTGGCGCGAGACGAAGGGGGAGAAGGGGGGGAGGAGGCGGGGGAGGGAAGAGAGCCGACGTGAGAGAGTCAGAAGATAGAAGTAAGAGGGAGCAGAGACGCGCGAGAGGAAGGCAATGATCGAGGTCTCAATGTGAGTACTTTGATCCCTCTCTACAGCTATCTGGGCAACGTTAACGATGCTAACCAGGACGGAGACGAATGGCATCCCGGCAAACCGGCAAGTACTTGTGAGGCCGAGCAGGCAGACGGTGGTAGCTGTCTTGGATGAGCTGTCGGTACGACGGAGAAGTTGTGAGTATCACTACGCTGCAATGGAGTGGAAGAGTGATGCTACAGTCTGCCACTTTGAGCCCCTCTCCTTGTAGCTTCATGGTGCACAAGCGAGTGTCACATGCGCAAGCGGGAAGGTCCGCATGGAAGCTTCAAAAAGCTGCTAACCGAATTTTCCTCCGATCACAACATTCTCAAGATCAGAATTAAGATCACTCATTGACTCCATCCAGCTGTTTCAACTCCATTTCCCGGCATCATGGTGCCTCGCTACCCCTTCATCTTTGAAAAGTGCGATTGCGCCGTGTGCAAGCCACTCCACGCAGCATGGGAGCAGACGCGCCGGGCATGGACAAAAGTGGTCCTCTCTGGAGGATTACGCAGCGACACTTACACCTTGGTTAAGAAGCCTGACAGAGCCCTCGCCGAAGCTCTGGAGGCCTTGCATCGGCTGCATAAGCCTGAGTGCTACGAGACGGAGCAGGCGAAGGAGGAGCGCGAAGAGCAAGGGGTCGACAGCGTACCCTGGGACGTTGCGGATGACGGCGGTGGTGATGATGGCGGTGCCGCAGGATGGGTGGATATGGACCAGTTCATCGAGCAACTCGAAGAGGTGAGCGACACAACGAGTGAACGAAGTACCTGCGCATACTAACATGGCCTTGTCTAGGATAATAACGTACCACGGACTGAAGATGGCGAGCGCTTCGTTGGCAAGTTCATGGTGTGCGACCACTGCAGGTGAGTACCCACGAATGTAATTTCTACTTGAGACCATAAAGCTCATACTCATGGGTTTCTCAGGGGACATGGTCTACCCTGCAACGAGGCCCCGATCTGTGATCAATGCCTGATGTCGTCGACGCCATGCATCCACCGCGTGTGTGACCTCAGCCCTCGCAGCAAAGACGACTGCCCTCGTGCCGAGTGCCGGTACGCCCACAACGACTACGGCCCAGTTCCAGAAGGCTTCACCATTCACGGCTATCTCCCGTTTCCTGGCAAGCTTCGAGGCTACCTTGTGGACGGCCGTGTTCCAAGACACGAGTGGAGTGAGATGACTGTGGATGATCTCAAAGCTTTCCGGCGCGAGGCTAGTGAGAGGCAACGTACTGCATGCGAGGACTTCCTTCGGTGGATCTCAGAGGGTCAGGGGACGTGGGATACTCTTTATTGCTACTGCGGCGAAGACTGCAAGAAGACGGCGATGCATGCCGAGCATTGAGACCACAAACGGCGTGGAAGGCGCAATCAGGAGCATGTTGAGCAATAGGGCATGCTGCGGTGTGTGAGCTACGTGAGATGAAGGCAGTAACAGGACGGTGGACCTTGCAGTGCCTTTTGCATGTCAGATCGCTGCGCAAATGGAAAGTGTTCTTACAAGCGCTGTATGGCGTGAAAAAAATCTCCACATCGTTCTCGAACACCTGATTTATCAAGGTAGTTGTGGAGCCGAGTCTAGCGAGGTTTCAGCGTACGGAAGGCACGCGGGTTGCTATGCAAACGGAAGGCTTGGCCCAAGATTAACGTCACTACACAATCGTCTTCTACCTCAACCTGACATCTCAATAACTCCACTGGATACGGATGCTGCATCCTTCCCAGCATCCACCGTCACTTCGAGCATGATGGCTCCAAATCTTTGCTACGAGACGCCAATGTGGGAGCGCAACAAGTACAGATGCAACTGCGATGCATGCGGCGACTTGCGGAAAGCGATGTCAACACGCCATCTATCGGCGGGTGAGAGGAAGAATTTGGAAGGGACTTTGGCAAGGTACCACAGGTCTCATCGCCCGGATGCGTACAAGTCGAAGAGGATTCGCGGCCGCAAGAAGATGCAGGTGCAGGTACCTTGGGACCAGCCAGAGATGACCCACCAACTCGTGCAGAACGAGGCAGGAATGGAGACCGCAGCGCCAGTGATGACAGACGCGCAGGTAAGCTGTCTTTCGTCAATGAGCAGGTATCACCCACTAAGATTGCCCAGGTCGAACGCCACAATAGCGCATTCGAATCCACGAAGAAGTTCATTGTCTGTGACCATTGCCGCTCACATTCGTAAGTCACATCCATCACCTGATTCTCCATGATCCGCATGTGCTGACTTCAATTAGCCTGCCATGCGACGAGGACGCGGTCTGCACACAGTGCAGATACCACGGTGTCGCTTGCGTTCACCACTGGTGCGATTTGAGCAAGTCAAGCAAAGCGGATTGCCAACGCGCCGAGTGCCATTACGTGCACCAAGACTACATGCCGACATCCGAGCTCCTCGAGGGTGTCGAATGGCTGGTGTTACCCGGGAATCTGCGCGGCTACATGTGTGCAGGAAGGAAGGGCAAGAAGCACTATGAAGACTATGATGTTGAGGATGTGAGGACGATACAAGAAGAGGCATTGGAGGAGATGAGTGGTTGTGTGGCCAGGGGCGAAGCAACGTGGGAGACAGTGGTCATGACGTGCCATTGCATTACCGAGCAGCAGGAAGAGGAGGAGGAGAAGCTGCAAAGCCAGATCTTGAGGAACAGGGAGCGGAACGACAACTCGTCGTTGGCCTTTCGCTGGAAGTGAGGAGGAGAAGCAATGGCGTGGTGTCTGCGAGATACCTGGGCAAGCAGACCTGCGGTTGACTGCATGTTCGCTGGGGCGCCTTCGGGGAGAATCTGCAGGTACGCCGGCTGGCGTTGTACGAAAGTCGTACAAAGTGTGCACGCAAGATGAGGCCGTCAGCCATCGCGCATCTTCAAATGCGAAAGCGTCTCTGCGCAGACGGTGGCGGTCGCTGTGTTCATAGCCAGAGCTTCATAGGAGGTACAGTGAGACAAGACGTCGGTGCTGTTCATGCTGTCGTATTTGTCGTCTATGCTCGAGTACTTGAGTTTTCTATCGCCCTTGCTTCTTATGAGCAATCTTCCCAAGAAGTCGGCGCTGCGCACGCTGCGCTGGGATGACCGCTGCGGTCGTTTCACAAGTGCATGGGATAACGTGTTTGTCGCAGCTGGTTCGTCCCGAAGCATCCCTGCCATGTTGTCTAACGTCAGCTGCTGCGTGGCGCATCTCGAAGGCCGACAAAAAACAGGCTGGCGCGCTGTAGAACACTGTTTGTTCCACGGCGCCTTATGAAGAGGTTGTCGTAGAGTTCTATGGTCACTGGGAGATGAGAGTTCGGCAGCCGGAGAGTATTGACTTCTCCAAGAACCGTGCGCTCAGACCAAGCAAGCCACAACTATTGCCTGATTGGCTCGTGTACATTGAAGTCCGTGCGTAATTCAATTTGCTGCTAGTCTAGCTTCTCGCCGCCCGCTGTGTCTCCTGGGCACCGAAGCATTCCTCGAAACGCGCAAACACCTTCACACCTCTGCGGTATCGACGTCGTTGCCGTGCGGGAAGCAGTCACTCACTTCAGTCATTCATTACAACACTGCCGGCAAACACATTGAACTCGGTACGTAAGTCCCCTCAACAAAGCAAACATCCGAGACACTGCGGGAGGGGGAAACGGTTGGCGGAAGGACTCGATCTTGGAGGGTGTGAGCTTAGTAGAGCTGCGTTATTGGCATCGAGGCACGACGTTCCTGAGGAAACCCACGTCATGGATGCATGATCTTTGCAACCTCGACATCTGGAGCTCTTTGCTGCGAATGCGACACAGCAAGGACATTGTTTCTGTTTCGGCCGGCATTGTTTGATACCAGGACACATGCGAAGCCTACTGTCGCAGCTGCTGGCCGTTGGCCCGGAGCTGGCAGCATTCATTCTATCAGCTCCTCTACTCACTTCAGGATGGGGTGCACATGCGCAGACGACACCGAGCTCAGTGCCATCACCGAACCTCGATCTATCTTCCCTTGGACGCGTAGCGGTCGCCGGTGACTTCGATAGTATATCGCTGTATACATACGATGGACAGAACGAGGATGTGTTCAACACGAATGGCAGCCAATCGCTGCTCACGCGATATCCCAATGGCGCGTTCGAGTCATTGGGCCTGGCGGACGCGTATATCATGGATATGTGTCCATTCGTACGAAAGGACGGGTCATTGGCAGGTGTAGTAATAGGCGGGAATTTCACGAGTCTAGGAGGCGTGGCGGCGCAGGGGGCTGCACTATACAATCCGAACACAACACAGATCACTGCGCTATCTGGTCTTAGTGGGAGGGTAAATGCGGTGTACTGCGATGCGAGTTCGGGGATTGTGTATGTCGGCGGCGCGTTCACAGCTGAGAACTCCACGAATGCGATGGCATGGACAACACAGTGGACGAATCTGCCGTTCCAAGGGTTTAATGGACCCGTGACTTCAATTACGAAGAATTCGGCAGGGAACATCGTATTTGGTGGAGATTTCGATGGACTTGGAAACACGACCATTGCACCGAAGAATCCGGACAGCCAGGTTATCCCTCTCGGATCGGGCAACCTTACCACTCAGGGTACGACCACCACTTCCGGATACACTGACCCAGCGAACATCATCTGCAACACGGGCAATGGCAGTAGCTGGCTGTTGGCCGATGGCGTTTCCGGCTACTGGCAAGGCAACTATTCGTTTGGATTCAACCCAACAAAACTCACGCTGTACAACACGCAAGTGGAAGGGCGCGGAACAAAAGAGTTCTACTACCAGAATCTCAACAGCGGTGGCATCCTGGAGCTGAGCTACGCAGACAGTGATGGCAACACCCAGTCATGCTCGTCTGCATGCCCACTTGCCAACAACGCCACCGCGCAGGACTTTCATTTCACTCCCACGGTCGGCATGAATGCATTCAAGATCGTGATCACGTCTTGGTACGGCGCTGGAGGAGGTTTCAGCGGTATTGAGCTTTATCAAGACGACATCTACTCATTCGCTATCAATGACTTCAATGAGCCGCAATGCGACGATATCACCTCGGGCTCAAACTCCACCGTCAGTCCCGCATCTGGCCTCTGGGATCGCATCCCCAACATGGGCAACAGCACATCAGACTATCTGTCTGCGTACCTTACCGATCCTTCCCAGGTCGACCCCAGCACTTCCGTTGTTTTCTACCCGGACCTCGAGCAATCTGGCAACTATTCAATAACAGTCTACACACCTGGCTGTCTTCAGGACAACACCTGCGCCACTCGCGGCATTGTCAATATAACTGGCACGATGACGTCTAGCAGCCCGCCAATCACCACAACGGTCTTCCAGACGAACGACTACGACAAGTTCGACCAAGTCTACTATGGCTACGTTGATGTGGACACCGACGCCTTCAAGCCCAGCGTCACCCTCGTGCCTCTAGCTGACCAGAATGTGCCACTCACGGTCGTTGCACAGCGCGTTCGCTTTGAGCTCGTCACAACCACTGGCGGCCTCAACGGGCTATTCGAGTACAACCCCAACCAAGCTGTCCAGAGTACGGACTTCTCCAGCTCAGCCATCGATGTGGCAGGTGCAAGTCTGTCTTCTGGCGCCCAGATCAACGTGGTACAGTCTGTTGGCGACACGCTCTACGTTGGAGGCAATTTCAACGGCACCGGTATCTCCAACGTCATGAGTGTAGGTACGAACGCAACGGCGCTGCCGGATGGCGGCTTGAATGCAGCTGTGCAGACAATGTACCAAAATGGGTCAATGTTGTACATGGGCGGCAACTTCACGAACACTGCGCAGAACAATGTCAACGGACTCAGCAACGTCGCTGCGTTTGACACATCGAGTCATGCATGGAGCGCTCTGGGCGCAGGTGTCAACGGGCAGGTGTACGCTTTAGTGGAGCTCATGCTGAACATCACGGATGGGGATTCGGAGGACTGCTTGACGGTCAATGGCGACTTCACATCTGTCAATGCTTTCGGCAGCAACGTTGCCTTCCCAGCACAAGGCTTCGCCGTCTGGGTTCCAAGCAGAAACAACTGGCTGAACAACATCCCGGAGTCTACTGTGTCGATCAGTGGCAAGCTGGTGACTATGACGGAAGTGCCCGGCTTCTCTCCACTGTACGCTGGCCAGTTATCGCAAAATCTGGGCATCAGCGGTGCGGCGGAGCTGGCCGGCTCTGGTCAGCCGTCTCTCCAGTCCATCGGCGTTCAATTGCTGCCGACCAGCAGCAGCACCAACTCCTCTTCGATGCGCAAGCGCGCTATCGCGTCGAGCGAGACCTACTCGGGCGTCTACAGTGGTTTGTTTTACGGCGAGAACAATTACAACATCACCATTCTCGGCGGCACCTTCGCGGCGAAGGCTTCCAATGGCTCGACTGTGCACAACCTGCTACTCATCAACAACACTGCTACTCCGCAGGTGACCACGGGCCTCAGCGGCGGCCTGGACTCAGACTCAACGTTTGCGGCCATGGATACGTATGAGACTTCGCTCTTCGCAGGAGGGTCTGTCACTGGCACTGTCAACGGCATGGAGGTAAATGGACTCATCGTGTACGATCTGGCTACTGGTACGTACGCCCCGGTACAGCCACCTGCTCTACAAGGCGACAGCGTCATCGTCAACTCCATTGCTACCCAGCCGAACTCTGCTTTCATTTATGTCGGCGGCAGTTTCGCTACAGCTGGCTCCTTGGGATGCGAGACGCTCTGCTATTACGATGCTTCTGCTCAGCAATGGAATACTCCAGCTGCAGGCCTGAGTGGCACTGTCGCGAGTATGATCTGGTCTGGCAACACCCAGCTTGTCATTGCGGGTAACCTTACGGTCAACGGCAGCCCGACCGGTATGGCCACATACGATGCGAAGAAGCAAACGTACACCCCATTCACCGGCGGTGATTCCTTCCCAGGACCCATTACGGTCATGACGCCCGCCGATAGCCAATACAACGAGTTCTGGGCAGCAGGTACCGCGACCAGCAACGGCTCCGCTTTCCTATCAAAGTACGCCAACAATGCTTGGACGGCGGCTAGCGGCCTCGGTGAAGGTTCTTCTATTCGTGGCCTTCAAGTCCTGGCTCTGACATCAAACCACGCCAGCAGCGACCTGGTGTCCTCAAGTCAGTCACTCATGATCACTGGCAACATCAACGTTGGATCTTTCGGCAACGCTAGCGCCGTCCTCTTCAACGGCACCGACTACGAACCATTCATCCTTACGAGCCGGCAGGACGGCAGCCAAGGTTCGCTTGCGCAAGTGTTCGTCAGTAATCCTCAGAACCTCATGAGCAGCAATAGCAGCCACCTGGCTCTCGGCCTAGTAGTGCTCATCGGCCTGGCCATCTCGTTGGCGCTCATCTTCTTGCTTGTGATTGCGGGCATTCTGATCGAGCGACGGAGACGGCGGAAAGAAGGCTACGTGCCCATGCCGATGGACAAGAGTGGGAATTTGCAGCGGATCCCACCGGAGACGCTGCTGGGAGGATTGAGCGAGAAGGAGAGCCCACCGAAGTTGTGAGCTATGGAGTCCAGGAGGAAGGCACGTTGGCCGGTCACGCCGTCACGATTTACACTCCACCAGGAGTACGAACACTTTGTACAGACCTTTCTTTATGTTATATGGGACGCAAGGTGTTGCGGCGAATTTGTAGGATCTTCGAAGAAGACGCCAGAAGAATATCGGGCTTGTAGGTGGGCATGAGCTGCTCTATGCCATATTGCTTCAAGTCTTCCCTTGAGCAAGCGCAGAAGAAGGATTTGAGCAGCGCTCCCATAGTCGGCCGTGAGAGCACCAGGGCCCGAGGTTGCTGTTCTGGTGCGAGGAGACTTATACACATAATAGCGACCTTTAATGTATAGAATTACTGTGAAACTAAGCGAAAACAATCATCTCTCCGGTCTCATCTCAGCTGTGGCTGCCATTGCATTGGAGCTACGTATTCAAATGTCGCCGGTAATGGTCTACTGTGCGGCAGGCACTCTACTCCTCGCCTCCTTCTGATCTGGAGACCGGCAGACCTCGTTGAAGCCACTTCGGAGATCTGTCAATATGTAGCTGAACTCTTCCTTTTATCGGGCTCGGTGGCCACACTGTAATGCCGCAGCAAGCCTTTGATGGCTGGATCATGCTCGAGACCAATGTGTGTGGGGAACACCAGTTCGCTTGCAGCCGTCGAGGTGCGCGCTCAGGCTATGCCTCCGATCGCTCATTGGGATATCCAGCGCCTCATGAAAGACGTACTCCGTGCCTGTGGATCTCGCCCAAGCCTCATGGTGTGTCCTGTGCGTATCTTCGTGGTCTGCGCTCATCCGTCACGTCGACGAGCTCGTAGTGATCAGCTGGCGAAGCTGGCAGAGTGTACGGTTTCGTTATGCTCGAAGCATAGTCTTCCTTCTTTCCGGACCATCCACCTCAAGCTACCTTGCGTCCCACATTGCCGATACCCTTGCCAACGATGCTGGCTACGACCTCGTGCTCCTCGTCGCCATCCCGTAGTCCCCAGCCGCTCATTCCGAATGTCCGCAAGTCTCGTGCCAGCTGCACAACATGCTCCGAGCCGAGTACGTCCTTGCCTAGTGTGATCCTGCCAACATCCTCGCTACCCAACGCCATCAGTGTGAGTACCGTCGGTGCAGCCACGCTTGACACAGAGCCACCCTGCGCAATCGACTCCAGCAGCTGAAATGCGCACTTCCTGCCCAAATCCTCCGGCGGCTCACCACCAGCAGGCGGGCTTGCAATATCCGCAGAGTACAGCGTGCCATTGTTCGTCTCTGCGACCAAGCTCAGCCCAAAGCCAAGACCGGTTTTGCGCTTTGCAGATGGGTTCTCCTTGGTTGGTGCCGGCACAAAGGGCGCGGAAGACACGTCCGAGAAGATATAAGTGTCTGGCGCAAACTCGTTCAGCACGCCTCTCGCTGCTTCAATCAAGCGCGCGTTGTTCGCTCCTGCTACGCCCGTCGAGTATGCAACACCTCTCACCCTCTTCACCCGCCCAGCGCTCATGAGATGTACCGTCTTCGGCAAGCGTACTTGGTGACCGAACACCAGCTGCACCTCACCGCCGCCACCTCTACCGTCTCTTCCTACATTTGAGCGTCTCAGGATCCGAAGCTCGATGTTGTTCTCGATACCGAAGTTCCTGAATAGCGGCAGTATCGCTGTGCGCACCGTATCTGCGCTCCCGTCTCCCGTCTCCGTACTCGATGTGATCACTCCCGGTCCCGTGAATTGCACGTTCACTTGCGCCTTTGAGAATGGAGCCAGCAAGCAGAGCGGTATAAGGAAGTAGCTTACGCCTCGTTTGCACTCAGCAGGTAGCTCGTGCCGTATGACGCCGCCTTGGCTACCATAACCTGCTGCGCTACCTGTGATCAAGCCTGGCTTGTATACGACTGTTGTGCCTGTGTAGGAGAACTCGATTTGCGATCCATTTGTGATCGCATCCAGTAGGCGCAAGAACGAGACTTCGTGCGGCGCAAGACCTGGCGAGGTATGCGACGAGGACCTGATCTGCGATATGCGAACTGTTCGGCCTGTGAGAGTAGCAAGCACAAGGCGCTGTATAAGATACTTAGAGCCTGAGAACTTGAGCGCCGAGAGGGCGGGCTCCGCAGCCATCTTGAAGCCTACGGCAGCGATCCAAGAATATTTATGAGCCTACGCTCTCAAGTAAACACTGCTCTGTGTCAACAGTCGCTCCAGCGCTCGAGCGTTTGGTGGTAAGTCTTGGTGTGTACGTCTTGTAGAATCCGGAGATGGTGGAGGTGCATAAATAAATTTCCGTCACTTTGGCTTCATCTACCCGCTTACCCGTTGTGATGCGCACGTGGCGGCGGTGGAACCCATCCAGGGGCGGTTCATGCATAACAATAGAACTCGGGTTTCACTAAAACGTTGATCTTATGACCTCCTGTAGCCTGTAGGGCTGAAAGTCGACTTCACCTTCATAAACGACCGCCAGTGAGGCAGAGACCTGACTGGAGACCCTGAGAAGCGTTGCGAGGTGAGAGCATTAGGTACTGCTGCAGCTAATGGGTATCATCAGAGAAACCACTCTCGAGCCTGGACTCGCTCGTCTTCGCTCTGCCGAGTCCCACCGGAAGCACACAAAAGAAACAGGGCAACGCCAATGCCATTGCTCTGATAAGAGAGCAAAGGCAGGACGAAGCCCATGATGTCCGATGCCGCCTTTTACGGCTAATCGGACCAAGAGAACTCATGCATGCCGCCTGCTTTTGGCCGAACGCCGTAACGCAGTGCTTCGCAAGCTCCCAGTTTACCAGCCACCTTGCTGGCCGCCCTGCTGGCCGCCGTAGCCTCCACCATTCTGCTGTTGGTAGCCGCCTAAAATGTCATTAGCCTTCGTCCTGGGAGCGATCGATATAGAGGCCTCACCGCTCTCACCTTGATAGCCGCCACCACCACCGGACGGGTATCCACCACCACCACCTCCACCACGCCAGTTGTTACCTCCACCTGTTATAACAATGTCAGCATCTGCCTGGGTCAAGGAATGATAGTTGAGATCACATACCACCAGAGTACCCACCACCACCACCAGAGTAGCCGCCGCCGCCGCCGCCAGAGTAGCCGCCTCCACCAGAGTACCCTCCACGGCCTCCTCCGTATCCTCCTCCTCCGCCAGAGTAGCCACCTCCTAAGAGCTTGTTAGCAGATGTTCCAGGAAGTTTTACACAGCTGGTGGGATGGTCGAGATGCTCCAAGACTGCTACCCATTGATATACGTACCGCGACCGCCTCCGAAACCGCCACCTCCGCCGCCTCCGGGTGCGCGCTCGGATGCCTTGTCGACGCGAATGGTGCGGCCATCAAACCTGGGCAAAAGTCAATTTCAGGTCTGTCTTCTTAGGAAGGGGAAAACTCACTCGACGTTGTTCATAGCGGCAATGGCTGCATCGGCGCCGGACTCCTCAGTGAAGCGAACGAACCCGAAACCACGGCTTCTACCCGTATCCCGGTCCTTCACCACGATCTGTTCTTGATTAGTAATGGACGTGTAATACGACGGAAGGAGCACTGACAGCCTCGTCAACCTGGCCGAACTCCTCGAACTTGGTGCGCAAGGTCTGGTCGTCGGTGTGCCATGCCAGGCCACTGTTGCACGGTCAGCGATATGCGCATGGAGATCGCACCTACCTTGGTCGCATGCGCACCCGATGAAAAGCTTTGACATTTTGTCGAACGTCGAACCCTTGTAAGGACCGTGGGTATGCGATCTGGTTGTTGTGGTTGGTCTGAGTCTGACGTGTGTGTGGTGGAGTGTTGTATCGTTCTTGCAGTGTTGAGTGTTTTGGTTGTGGATGTGGAGGAAAGGATGGATGACGTCTGAGGAAGGTTGTGACAGAGCTGATCACATGCACGGCTTCGGTCAGCGCACCGGGGTCGCACGTGGCCGGAAGATTGCGCAGTGAACTGAGCGCAACAACTGGAGTGAACGATGCTTTGAACCACGAGGAGCACCAAAGTGAGGATCAGACCGAACAAGGCACCGAACCGCGCAGCAAACTCACAAGACCGAAACTCTCACGAACCGCAGGGTCTAGAAAGGATCGCAAAAGATTGGGGGGAGTCTGAGAAGATAGAGGCCCGCGAGTCGAGCCCCTCATGTAGCACAAACGAAGCTATCATGTCGGTGCACGCAGGCGGACCACATCAACCGCTGCCGAAGACGCATCCGCGCAAGGCAGCTGGCATATCGGCCTTGTGCTGCAGGATGGTTCAGTAGAGTTAGTCCGCTTTAGTAGATCGGAAAATGTTGGTCAATCTGCTCGTCGTGAGTGGGTGAACTAGCAAGCTGTAGCTTCTCCATTGCAGCGAATGATGAGCAGAGCTGGCGCTCCTTTTCGCGCATTTTAGATGGGCAAGCTCAGCCAAGCTGTCCCGTGCCAGCTTCAATATGCGGTTCATCACCAGCTAGTTCATTGATATGCCTGCTCATTGGGCTTCAAGCCGGCAGCTAAAGAGGTGGATGCTGCCGTATGCATGCAAGCATGGTCGGACGCAGCTTCCTTCACAAATACTTTGGTTGTGGCGCTTCGCCACGCATTATTGACCCTCTTCGCTGCGTCTGATGGTGTCTCACGGCTCTTGTACTGACCTTTGCTTGCTGATCGAGCGTCAACCGCGCCAGCTCGTTAGGTGCTGTTCAGCCGCATGGCAAGAAGCAAAGGTGCCTGCCCGCATCGCCAGATAGAGTTATCGGCTTATCTGAGAACGGTTGGCGCCTGCTTCGGTATGGAGCAGCCGAGGATACCCTTGGAAAGCCGCAGCGCCCTTGGCACATATTGGACACTTCAGCTATCCGTAGGAACCTTATCAGACCTCATCCATTCGAGCAGCAGTCGCGACTGTACCAAGACCACTGACTGCATCACAGACTGATAATGTACAACAGACAGATCAAGTAGCTGTATCCCTCACCGGTCTGACACGCCGCCAGGGTTGGATTGGGGGAACAGCAGCTAGTGAGCTACCAGACTGTATCTCTGGCTGTCTACTGCGGCATCCTGGTATGGCTTTGAGGCAATAAGAGCTTGCCTGCTGGCGATCGCGTACGGGAATAGTTGCTTGGCGGAGAGAGCACGAAGAGCGGCATCCGATCAGAAGCAAAGGGATGGATGGCCCTGGCCGCAAAAGGAACGGTAGACTAGCAGTGTGTGCTGTGCGGCCAGATACTACTGTGTAACAATGCAGTCAAGAGGATTTTCTCGGTGCGGTCTCTCCACACTCAGTCTCTCCATTCTTCTGATTGCTGCCCAACTATGCCTCGAAGCAGACTCCGGTACCTTATCATGAAGGTCGGATTGCAGTGAAACCAGCAAGCCGAGAGATATGGGTATGGGTATCTGCGAAGTGCAACGTCCGCTTGGTGAGTTGATGCAGTTGATGGGGTCTCGAACGAAGCCGACAACTTCATGGGTGGCGGGGGTCCTGCTCCGGGTCGCGCCTTCCTTCCATGATCAACTTTGAGACTCGTCACATTTTGCTGCGCTGAGCCAGAAACCGGGTCTTGTCAAACCACCTGTATCATTTTTCTGGTTCTGTACGACAACGAAGGCGGAACAGAGAGAGTCGGTGAAGCCTAGACCGTGGCTGTCAGCATCTTTTGGACTGGCGATCACTGCATGAGCACAACACAACTGCCGCCAGGGGTTATGGACATCCATCAGTGGCTAGCCGAAACCGCGGACCGAGAGCCTCCGGACCAGCAAGAAGACGATCCGGGCATTCCAGCCTTCCTGCAAGCACCACCTGAGCCTCAACCGGCCGCCCGCAAGTATCGTCGGAAGAGGAAGCGAGCGTCTAGCGACAGCTCCATCCTTGAGCTCCAGCATCACCACTACGACCGTCGCAACAGGTCGGCCAATCGTGCACACTCGTCGCATGGTCTCCAGGCAGCGGATCATGCCGTCGCAAGGTCGCGCAGCTGGGACAGCTCTCAGGATGCGAAGCTTAATCCTGACGACCCACCAGCGAAGACGTACGAGAAACGAGCACGGCACAAGACCAAGCCAGATCGCTACGAGCCGAAGACGAGGAAGCATCACAAGCATCGCGAGTCGCACGAAGAGAGACATGATAAGCCCAAGCGCCGCAAGTCACACCGCAGCGGTGATGGAGGACGGACGACAGGCCTCGTACAGAGCTTTCAGCTCAAGAATGGCCCCAAGAACAATCGCCTGACCGTAAGTCGCTTCTGCCTTGTACCGATGATGCCATCTTCAGACAGGTCGCTGACTTTCGCAGCTCAAGCCGGACACGAGTGCTGGCCTGTTCAAGAACGGTCGCGCTTCTGCGCAGATCGAGGGTCGCGGCGCAGGATGTATGTACCGACACCAGCTACGTTACGCTGTAGCATGTGCTGACCCTGTAGCAGTGCCAGATCTGGTCTTCAATGAGTTGCGCTTTCTGCAGCGGCCCAAAGATCACCAGGACAACGTGCCCAACGCCAAAGACGGACAGCGCCCGACTAAAGGTCGTAAACGGGTGCGTGACGAAGAGATCTCTGCCTACTTCGCAGCGGATCGACAGGAGCGGCAACATGACGTCGAAGAGGCTCAGGATCGCATCTCTCACCCCGAAATGCGGCGTACAACATCGATCGAGCGGCGTCGCGCTACTGAGTCGGCAGTCGAGCTGCCAGAGAAGGCGTTTCTAGGCTTCGGCAGCAAAGGGCATCAGGCTGACAGCAAAGACAACGTGCCAACCAGCAATAGCTATTACACGTGGTCGGAGTCAGCGCCTCATCATCCCGACCCGAACAGCTTACGGCCTCCAGCAGTTGAACCCTCTGACGACGGACTGCCGCCTCATACTCATCATGGACGAAGGGAAACTGGTCCACCTCATGATGCACCTGCACCGGAGCACACCCGACGGCGTAATTCGAGGCGCGAGTTGGAGCACGGAAAAGCGCTTGCTGAGCATGAGCATGAGCATGATGCGTGGGTACAGTCCCGCAGAACGAAAGGCACGCAGGTCGTAGAAGTGTACCAGCCGCCGACGAGATCGCGCGAAGCCAGTGCAGAACGCCGCCGATCTGTCACAAAGACTACGCAGCAGTCGCTGCCTCGTCGCGCATCTCCGGAGCGTACGGCGTACCCAGACACCAACAAGACAATGGCTCCTCCGCCAAGGAGCAGCAGCTATCACACATCGGACATATTGAGACTTCGTCATCTGCCTGCAGGAAGGAGTGAAGAGAGCCGCGGTCGTCATCACGAGCAACATGCTCGTGCACCGCAGTCCAACGATAAGGAGAACAATGACCCGAGATCGTCAACACCAACGAGTAAACTTTTACGGCAGGCGCAGCACGCCATTACTCGGCCCCAGGTGGGCACAATTCCGACCGTCACTCGCCGGTCTCTGGGCTCTAGACGAACTGCTGATGTTGGTGGAGAAACATACGAGTATAGGGAGGATGATCCGGACTACGCTTACGACCATGCATCTGGCGGAGACGCATCACGGCTCCCATCCACTCGAGAGAGGCTACCGGAGAGACGACTGCAGTCTGCACATGGCCTTTTGGCTGCTCACACGCCACATACGGCTCGAGCGGCAGCCATGCCCAAGTTACCAGATATTACCCGAGCACACCAGCGACCCATCTTCATCCAGGAAGACGAAATGCTAGACGACTACCCAGATGCTCCCGCATTACGCTTTGACAACTTCGCGCATGCCAATGCAAATCAGGTGGAGGACTTGGTACACGCCACGACATCAGATCGAGCGGCTGGCTTCTTCGAAGCACAAACAGAGCAGACCTTCTCAGAAGCGGCGCCTCAGCACTTTTCGAGTGCAGCCTTATTGTCGGCACGGACGCCATCTGTTCGTGGCATGTCGATTCAAGACGAGTTTCGGAGTGAACGGTCTGCTCTACCTCCGGAGAAAGCGGACATTGGAGCAGACGGGGACTTCGCAGGCTTTTGGAAGCCACACAGACTGTACTGATAGCTTGCTCGACACTGAGATACCCACGTAGCGCTTGCAACCTTGATGAAGAACATTTTCACATGCTCCACTGCCATCTTCTGAATCCACCATTCGTAGATACCGTCAAAATACCCCTCTGTACGCCCTCCGATCCATAGCCTATCCGCTGACAATACCTTCTCGCGCTCGCCAAGCTCCAGAAGTCGTACAAGTCGGCAAAGTTACTGCGCTCGATGATTGCCTGTTTTTCAGCTTTGTCGTTGACACTGCACCAGGAGTCCGTCTGGCTGTAGTAGGCATCTAGTTTGATGAGATTGGTGCTGTAGAAGATACCGGAGTACTCTCCCTGTAGCTGCTGGCAGGCTCTGAGTAATGGTGGTAGCCTTTGCGGTACTGGTTTGCTGACTGCTTCGGCGAAGAATTCGATGTCGTCTAGCAAGACAAAGTCGTAGATTCTGTTGCGGAGTTATGGTGGGAGAGAAAGTAGGGTTGCTGATTCGTTGTGCATGCTTTCGAGATAGCCACTTGAACTGTTGTTGCGGTTGGTTGAGACGTAAGCTTGCGGTGTATCTTGCAAAGGCAGTCTCTCATTTGGAAGCGGCGAAAGGTCCCGTCAGTGAATTGATAGGTGCATCACTGAAGATGACATTGATGTACTGACGGCGATTCCACTGCGACGGGCGCCTAGAGGTGCAGACATAAAAGTGGGGCGGTCGCAGCTTCCGCTCGAGAGACAGCGATGTGGTATGAGAGCGTAGTTAGGCATGACCATAACCTCGAATGGAATGATCTCACAAGTGCTACATAGTACTTTGAACATCGCGTCTTGATCTCAATGATCCGCGCGAAGCCTGTAACGCAATCTACTTGGCTGTCTACTGGCTCCTGTCCGGCGACGGGTTAGGCGTCAAGTCATTCTGCAAAGCAAAACATTGAACCAAACCCCCCTTCTTCTCATCACTAATATCGTCTTTCGCATACGCCTTGCGCGCCGCGTTCAGAACCCATTTCATCGGAGCCATCCGACTTTCGGAGTCAAAGTCACCGTCTGCGGTATAGTGTAACTTACGCTTCAGCTCTTCCGCCTCCTCACGGGTCAAGATATCCAGCAGGAGATCTATACCTTTCGTGACTGTAGCGATGATATGCCTTGTACGCTCTCGGGGATCGGCCGGGCCATTGTAGCTCATGTAGCGCGTGGCCCAGTGGTCGAAACCGAAGGTCGTAGATGTGGCCTCGCTGACGATGTAGTCGCGACGTTTCTTGCGCTCGTGCTCTAACTTCCGAGCTTCCCAGATGCGGTCGCCTCTGGCGATGGCTGCCACCGTTTCTTGGTGGTCTTCTGGCCGGCACGCTTCGCAGTACCAGCCACTCGTCTCATTGTCGTGATCGTACCAGGCATCATAGTAATCGAGGCCCATACAAATCTTGTGCCGCAGTGACCGACAGTTGTCACAGTGGACATCCATCTCGCCTTTGCTGGTGTTCTCGTTGGGATCGCCGCAGATGCAGTGCATCTCCCAGGAGTGGGCTTCCTGTGAGGCGATGAGCTGCTCCCTCGTTAATTCTACGTCCAGGCGCGGAATCGGGATGACCATGATGCTTGTGGGAATGCTAACGTCTGCTGCTGATGAGAGCGCACTGAGAAACGTAAGATATAGGGCTCGGTCATAGTACAAGAAGGGCGTAGCAAACAAGGTGTCGTCGAACAAAGCAAGACATGCTCTGTCCAACTTCGTAGATCAAGAAAGCTGGAGAAGGCATCGAGTGACCGTCTACCAGAGGAGCCAGAGCGAAATGGCAATTGTGGATCCAATGATTGGAAAGGTATGCATTGCTCTTCATCTACCTAAGAGTCTCTGCTTGTGAACGAGATCAGTCGCGCCCGTGGTACTATGCGAGCATACCAAGCGAGACCCGGTCGCTCGCGAGTGCTTGCTGAGAACGAACCCTGCTTCACCGTCAGCTAAGTGTTCGGCAATAGAAATACGCTTGCTGTGAGGTGTGAAGAGTGGGGTATCAGAAGTCCATTTAGATCATCGTCGCAATGCGACTGACATAAGAGGTACCAGAAAATAAAGTATAGTTGTAGGGTGTCATCAGGCGAGGGAGTAGTGATTGGTATAAGGGTGTAATGCGTACCTTTGTTGCAGCGGCAAGCTTGAGGTAGTCGTGGAAGTCCAGGTCGTCACTCTTTTCTGCATCTCGAACGATTCCGTTTCAACTTTCTCTAGTCGACGCAGTAGCAGAAATATCAGGCCCGTAGCTATGCGTGTGGGACAGCCGGATCGCGAGAGACAGACATCATGATGTTGTTGTAAAGACGGTGCAGTGAAAGGAGAGAGCACTCCTGGGTCGAGATTTCTTCGCCGAAGCGGCTTCGTTCCGCACAAACTTCTGATGCCAAGACTCCCACCACGATTTCCTCCACCACCGAGCAGCTCGCATACCGCAGTCGACTTCAGCGCATCGCATCGCCAACACCCACCCCTAATCACTAACCGACAACCACGAGAACACCTTCATCATGGGTCGCATGCACAGCAACGGCAAGGGCATCAGCTCCTCAGCCATCCCCTACTCGCGCACCCCACCCGCCTGGCTCAAGACCACCCCCGATCAAGTCGTCGACCAGATCTGCAAGCTCGCCAAGAAGGGCGCCACTCCTTCCCAAATCGGTGTCGTGTTGAGGGATAGCCATGGAGTCGCGCAGGTCAAGGTCGTGACTGGCAACAAAATTTTGAGGATCTTGAAGGGAAATGGTATGCTATACGAATATCCTGTGTGAAGAGACGGCAGTATATGAGACCCAAGGGTCTGCAAGAGATTGGATACCTACATGCCATGGATATGATGTGGTCTATTATGCCTCTGCTTGGTCACAATGACTGACAGAGTGATTTGTACAACAGGCCTCGCACCGGAGATTCCTGAGGACTTGTACATGCTCATCAAGAAGGTACTTTTCCTCCCATGTCCTCAATACCACTCCACTTCCGCAACCCGAGTACTGACACACTATATTCCAGGCCGTCGCCGTCCGCAAGCACCTCGAGCGCAACCGCAAGGACAAGGACAGCAAGTTCCGCCTCATTCTCATCGAGTCCCGCATCCACCGTCTGTCCCGCTACTACAAGACCGTCGGCGCTCTGCCGCCAACCTGGAGGTACGAGTCCGCGACTGCTTCGACTTTGGTCGCATAAGCGTATCGAAGGAGCAAGAGGAATGGCTGGAGGGGAGGGTTCGCGAGAGTATCTTCGGTGGTGTAGCATGACGGCTATAGGTGGAGCAAGGCGTTCAGCGACTGAGCCAATGGCATGCAGGCTGCAGAAAGTATGCATCATGAGATAGCTTGAGAATCACGCCAAGACCATCCATTCTGAAGAGCCCGAGAAAGACATCGAGAGCATCCAGATGAAAGTAGCCCCCGACTTACGTCGAAAACACTTCGCAATCAAGCTACAATGCTACTCTATCTACATCTCCTACCAGATCGCCCAATGCCAGTCTCAACTAAAACGGGTATCACCAACTTGCAAGATCAATGCTGTCAAAGTCCATATACATTCTGAGCCAACCATCACCTTCCATCCTTAACATTACTACCAATTACTATCCCTCCCCGCACCACCCTCCGTACTCCCCACCGGCGCCTCCTCCCCATGATCGCCGGTCCCTCTATCCGCAGCACTGTCCCCATTTGTTGCGCCGTAGTCAGCGCGCTTGACACCCTTCGCTTGGCCAGTAATGTCTTGCCAAGTCGCTCCAAACCTCCTTCCAGTTGACGCGAGCAACCCTTCCTCTTCCTCCTCTCTGAGATCGTCATCCATGCCTTCTTCGTCGAGCTTCGGCACGCGGAACAACATGACGAAGAAGACGATAATGAAAATGCCGAGGAAAGCGAATTGCGCCCAGAAATCCACGACTCCCAGGAAAGGGAAGTTGACGGTGATGCGGTTGAGAAAGGTCGAGATAACGGAGGGCGTGCAGACCAATCTCGCGGCCGGATTATCGCTCCTCTCCGAACAGCGCTTCACCGCGCTATGGTGCTTGGAGCAATCCGGTTGCGTGTCCGGATGATGCGTAGGCCTGTCACAATAAGTCTGCGGTCCGAAAGTAGCGTATTGGGGCGCTACTATCATCGCCAAAGAGTAGTTGAGCGCGAATACTATGAGCGTGAGGAGGACGGTAGCCATGAGCATGGCATTCGGTGTCGTCTTTCCTCGCTTGATGCTGAAGAGTGTGACCCAGAGGAAGCGGATCCCAATGGTAGCGATCCCGACCACGGATGCGGAGAAGAAGAGCATGGTTAGGAGGAGGAAGAGGATATAGTCTATGGGAAATACTTTGGAAGTGAGGATCATAAGGCTGTTTATCGGCTGGAAGATCTTGGTTTTGCCGAGGAGGAAGCCGCAGGAGGAGGCGCAGACGGAGTTTTTGATCTTGTCCACGCACGTAATCAGCATTGAGGCGAAGATGAAGAGGCTGATGAGGAGCAAAAGGAGGCCGGCAAGGAGTTTTATAGGGCGGAAGATGGCTTCCAGCTTCATCCAGGCGCGAATTAGGATGTTGTGGCCTTCGCCTGAAGATTCGTTCGCGAGGCGTTCGCGGCGGACTAGGGTACGTTCTTCGCGGACGAGGCTCTCGAGTTCGCGGCGGTCGTGAGAGTCGAGGCCACCCTCACGGCCCTCGTTGCGGCCTTCTAGTTGGCGTTGGCGCTCGCGGTTCTGCTCTAGTTGGCTGGAGGTTGAGGCTTGGAGTTGTGGGACGGAGACCTTGGGCGCGGACTTGATCAATGCTAGTGGGAGGAGAGCGAGGCCGGGGGCGGTGTAGAGGCAGTACAGGATTGTGCCGATGGTGATTAGGACACCGATGGAGAAGGTTAGGGCGCGTTCGCCGTCTATAGACTTGTTAGCAACCCTCTTTCACGGCAACCCCAGACATAACGTACGATTCTCCGTGAGCAAGTCCTTGAAGTAATCCAGGTCTCTATGCTCATCTCTTGCCTTCTTCGCCACGGGCACGAAGAAGCCTACCAAGAACAGTACCACGACTAGCACGAGGAAGCCAATGGTGTACTTAAAAGCCCCCCATATCCTTTGCCCAATCGTCTGTGTCCCCTCCTCAGCAGCCACATCATCATACTCCTCATACCAAAAGTACGTAAAAGGCACCACCAGCAAACACAACACCGCGTCCAAACTGTACAGCGCGTAGTATACACACTTCAACTGATAAGTAATTCTATCCACCGTATCCGGGTCCGCCCATTCTTTTTTCGCTCCTACTTTCCTGTTCACAGTAGATGATGTGAGGGCGACATCGACGGGGAGGAGTAAAATGGTAGCGAGTAAGGCGAAGATGGTGATGAAGGATACGATTGTGACGGAGAGCTGGCGGTCGCCGGGTTTCTGGTAGAGGAAGAGGAAGAGGGCGGCGAGGGGGAGGAGGATGCCGAGGCAGACGGCGTACGTCACCCAGATTAGGGAGGTTTCTATGAGTGCCATGCTCGCTGTTGTCGTTGTCGCTTGTCTGGTTCTTTGAGGCCTGATGTTCCGTTGTGTTTCTGTTCGAGAGTGGGGCTGGGATGGAGCTTGGACTCCGTTGAACTTCGTCGTGGAGGCCTACAACTTCCCTGTTGTTCTTGTCGTCCCTCAGTGTCCTGCCTTCTTCACCAGACCATGCTCAGATTCCTCCTGTGTAAGGAGGCACAGTGAAGGTTGGTCGAGTTCCAAGGCAGCTGCACCTACTGCAGAGCTCTAGAAGCTCCATTGCTCCAACGTCACCGCGCCGCAAGCTTGGCGCGGAAAGTCGCGTTGTCCCGATTGAGAAGCTGTCACTTTCTGGAGCTGGAAAATCACCCATTGGCAAGCACTACCAACCATCGAAGGAGAGGATGTAGAAGGCGCGGAGTAGTTGTTGAAGATGCAGTGCTATACCGAGCTCCTCCCTCCCACCGCCGTAACCCACGCAGTCGCCTTACCATTCCTCGGGCCCACTGCGAACAACCTCGTCGTAGCGAAAACATCACTCCTACAAGTCTTCGAGGTCAAGCCCGCGACCTCCCCAACCTCTAATGGCGCCAATGGCTCAACCAAACCTCCCTCAAAGCTCTCCCTCATCGGCGACTACCCCCTCTCTGGAACGGTAACAGCCCTCTCCTCCGTAACCACCCAGTTCACCCGCACTGGCGGCGCAGCCCTCCTCATCGCAACCAAAGATGCCAAACTCAGCTTAGTAGAATGGGACCCAGAGAACTACCGCATCAGCACGATAAGTATACACTACTACGAAGGCGAGGACATTATCAAACAGCCTTTTGGGCCAAGTGTAAAGGAATGCGAGAGCTTTCTGACGGTTGACCCAAGCTCAAGATGCGCGGCTCTCAAGTTTGGACCACGCCATTTGGCTATTCTGCCGTTTCGGCAGCAGGGCGACGAGCTGGCGGAAGAGGAGGGAGCGGGGGAGGATGGGCTTGATGCTGAGATGGGGGATGTTGCGCCTACGCTGAAGAGAACGGCTACGAATCAGCAGGGTGTGGAGGGCGAGACGAAGCTCACGCCCTATAAGGCTTCGTTCGTGCTGTCGCTGACGACGTTGGACACGACACTCACGCACCCGGTACACTTGGCTTTCCTGCACGAGTACCGCGAGCCTACCTTTGGCATCCTCTCCTCGCCGATTCAGGCATCCTCAGCACTGCTTGAGCAGCGCAAAGACTGTCTATCATACACAGTCTACACGCTCGACCTGGAGCAGAAGGCTTCCACCAATCTCATCACAGTACCGAAGCTACCGAGCGACCTCTGGAAAGTCTTGCCCCTGGCGTTACCAGTTGGTGGTGCGCTGTTAATCGGTACAAATGAGCTCGTTCACGTGGACCAGAATGGCAAGACTAATGCTGTTGCCGTCAATGAGTTCGCTAAAGTCGCTAGTACTTTCAGCATGGCGGATCAGAGCAGCCTGAACATGAAGCTGGAAGGCTGCGAGATTGAGACGCTGGATCCGCGGACGGGTGACTTGCTTATTGTGCTCACTGACGGGAGCCTGGCAGTGCTGAGCTTCAAGCTTCTCGGTCGAAACATAGGCGGCCTTACGGTCTCACGCATACCGGGCGAGCGCGGTGGGCTGGTCAATGCGAGCGCACCGTCTTGCCTTGCAATGTTGGAAGGGCAGAGACTCTTCATCGGCAGCGAAGATGGAGATTCGACCCTCCTTCACTGGTCAAAAGAAGCGTCGCTGAGCAGAAAACGTTCACATGCGCAGATGCTTGGCCAGGCGCCCGCACCGGCCTCTGCGGTCGAAGACAAGGATGCGGAGGAAGCAGAGGACATTGATGAAGATGACCTCTATGCTCCGACAGCTGAAGCTGTCAAGCGGACTACATCTGCTTCCGCTCAATCTGCTGTGGATGCTGCATCGACATACACGTTTGAGAGGCTGGATGCTTTGAGAAGTCTGGGACCGATCAACAATGTCTGCCTCGGTAGAAGTGCGAAGCAAAGGGACAAGCTGGAGCTCGTCGCCGGTATTGGGAGAGGGAAGGCTAGTAAGCTTGCTTTCTTACACCGGGAGATAGTGCCGACAGAAGTACGATCACGGCAGTACGAGGGCGCGCAGAATGTCTGGAGCGTACGGGCTCGATCGAAAGACGCCTCCAGAGACGCACAAGATGGCACCTCGGATAACCTCCTCTTCGTCTACGACGGCGAAACAACAAAAGCCTACCGCACAGCTGCCAACCCCGATGAAGAGCCTATCGAGATCACAGACACAGACTTCGAGCACGAAGGTGAGACCCTGCACGTATCTACCCTCGCAAACCACTCCATCGTGGTCCAATGCAGGCGCAGCGAGATCAGGACTTACGATCACGAACTCGGTCTTTCGCAAATCATCCCTATGAGCGATGAGGAGACGGATGCTGAACTTCAGATAGTGCATACCTCGTTCTGCGATCCGTATATGCTTGTCTTGAGGGATGACAGCTCGGTGCAGATACTGAAAGTTGACAGGAAGGGTGAGGTGGAGCCGCTGGATGATGTGCCGGAGGGGAAGTGGATTAGTGGGTGTTTGTATGCTGGTGATGGGCTTACTGGTGGGGAGGCGGTGGCATGGTTGATCGGCGAGGAGGGCGGATTGCAGGTTTTCGGTCTGCCGGGGATGGGAAAGGTGTATGAGGCTCCTGCTTTGCCTTTCTTGCCGCCGGTGCTAGCGGCTGATATGCCGATGAGAAGAGGTGGGAAGGCCACATTGACTGAGGTTCTGGTTGCGGAGCTCGGGACTGAGGGAGTGAAGCAACCGTACCTAATCGTCAGGAGCGCGATGGACGATCTCACGCTTTATGAGCCTTTCTATTACGACACCGTTACGGGCGATGCCGCAAGCACAGGATGGAAGAGTCTGCGATGGCGGAAAGTACCGAGCACGTATGTGCCGAAGTACGATGAAGGTATCGACACTGCCGGAAACGGAAGACCAGCTGCACTTCGCGCTATCTCTGTTGGCGGGAGGAGTATGGTTCTCATACCTGGCAGCTCACCTAGCTTCCTTCTCAAGGAGCCAACGAGCTTGCCGAAGGTACTTGCTTTGCGTGCGAAGGACGTCAAAACTCTTTCGCCACTTCGGCGGCAGAACGGCGAGAATGGTTTGGCACTTCTTGACAAGGACGGCAAGATGTTGGAGTACGTGCTGCCCGCCGACGCTTCGTACGAGACGGGCTGGAGCGTAAGCTCGCTGAGCTTAGGCGACCCGGCAGAAGAGGTGCGACATATGGCGTTCCATGAGGAGAGAGGGGTGTATGTGGTTGCGACTGC
This sequence comes from Neocatenulostroma microsporum, assembly GCA_022814695.1. Taxonomy (NCBI): domain Eukaryota; kingdom Fungi; phylum Ascomycota; class Dothideomycetes; order Mycosphaerellales; family Teratosphaeriaceae; genus Neocatenulostroma; species Neocatenulostroma microsporum. The sequence goes on from JAKLLW010000025.1 coordinate 62,417, forward strand.
CCGGGATGTCGACTTCGTGCTTCAAAATGAGGAGGAGAGGCATGAGCAAGAAGGTACGTTGCCGATTTTTCCCTTACCATGTTTTCTGAGTTGCCTTTCTGGTGACGATTGCATCACGAGCATATACGTCCGCCTCCCATTTCTACCATGGAGCGACGTCTATAGTTGATGCTAGATTGAAGTTCACTTTCCTTTTTGTTCAGCCGCCCTGCTTATCCTCTGTGCGGGAACGTGCTGTATTCCAAAGGAGACATCCACCTAGCAGCACCATAGCAAATCCCTATCTACGCATCTGCTGACTTAGTGCAAACAGACATCACCCTCAAACCGCAAATACCACAATACACCCTCCACCTCCTGTCGGCAACCACCCACGACCTCATTCAGTCCTCTGAGATGCCTTACACGGAAACCATCGCCGCTCTCAAAATCATGCAGCTTGAGATCTCCGAGCACACGCACGAGCAGAAACCTATGGTTGTCGTCGGTGTGGCTGCGATACGAGGCGAGGATATGCCTGCCAAGGGTGCGGTAATAGTCTTCGATATCATTGATGTCGTACCTGAGCCTGAGCGCCCCGAAAGCGGTATCAAGTTGCATGTCACTTCGAGGGAGGAAACTAAAGGCGCTATCACCGCTCTAGAGTCTTTCTCCAGCGGGTTGATAGGGACGGCGCAGGGAATGAAGATTATGATCCGCGGCCTCAAAGAAGATGGGACTTGCCTCCCTGTCGCTTTCCTGGACGCACAGACATACATGACGAACCTCAAAACTCTCGCCAGCTCTGGCCTATGGCTAGCAGGCGACGCCTGGAAGGGCCTCTGGTTTGGCGGGTACACGCAGGAACCTCATCGTCTGACTACTCTTGCGAGGAGTCGGACGAAGATGGAAGTCATGGCCGCGGAATTCTTGCCTTTTGATGGGCAGTTGTTCTTGGTGATTGTGGACGCGGAGTGCGACATGCATGTCCTCCAATACGACCCAGAGAATCCCAAGAGTATGACTGGACAGAGATTACTTCATCGAAGTACCTTTCATTTGGGACACTTTCCGACACCTGGCGGGAGCGGGATGGTGTTGTTGCCGAGTGAGTTGGCGCTTTTTGCTCAGCAGGAGGGGCTTGCGAATGGGCATGCTGAGAACGGCGACGGGGAGACAGAGCCTCCTAAGCCAAATGCGCCGAGCTTATTTCATGTCCTCACGACTTCGCAGACGGGAGCGATCGGCCTGGTAACGCCGGTAGATGAGACGACTTACCGCCGCCTTTCGGCTCTGCAGACACATTTGGCCTCTATTCTCGAGCACGCTGCGGGTTTGAACCCGAGAGCTTACCGCGCGGTCGAGAGTGAAGGGCTAGGCGGCCGAGGGGTGGTAGACGGTTCGCTTGTGCAGCGCATTGGTGAGCTGGGTGCTGTGCGGAGGGCAGAGGTTTTGGGGAGGGCTGGCAGTGATGGTTGGGCTCTGAGGAGCGATTTGGAGATTTTGGGGGGTGGTGGGTTGGGGTATTTGTAGGATTGTAGGTTTTGAGAGATACCCATTTGCAATATGGAAGTTTCTTGGCTTATAGGGTGGGAATGTACGATGCTCGATGACGGGACGATCTTGTCATGCTGTGATCTCTTTGTCCTCGGCTTACACCTCAAAGCACGAAGTATGGACCTTTCTGGCTTTAGGTACGCCATAGCGGCCGCTTCCTCACTTCAGCAAGCTCGAAGCTAACGATGAATTAGGGACCTTCGGCTACCTTTGCGCCCATGTATCGTCAGCTATGTCCGTTGACCACTCGGCGCTACGACCACGACGAGTTCCGGACAAGTAGCGATATCTACACGTTTCCAACGAACGTAGCGTAGGTGTCTATCATCTGTTCGACCGCCGGAGGGATGATTGCAACGAGACGCTGGTAATCGGAGAAAGGGATGTAGTAAAGCTTCTCAAACGCCGGGTGTAGAGTTGCCTTCTGAGCCGACATCAGCTCGGCGTCCAGGGCTACGCGGCCACCATACCACCCATACCGTCGCACTGCTACCGGATATATCACAATCGTTGGAGAATACTGTGGGAATGAGCTTGAGTGTCGAGGAGGTCTGCAATCGCTTGGAAGATTGTGCTCGGTACCGTAGGTTTGGAGAGCAACATACATCTTCTCGAATCGTCCTTTTCCTTTCCACGATCTCGCCGGCCCCTTGGCACAACACTGCAGTGTTTGTCCGCTGCCTCAGTCCGGCGGACTACAACAAAGCGCGTAGCCTTGTGCTTCGAGGTGAAGTGTTTGCTATGCCGTTCTTTTGCCTCCGATACCCTTCCCTATATATCATCTTCCCCTATCCGCTTGCACCATAATGAGATCTGGGCATTCACTCAAACAGCATGCCGAATATCCCACGAAACCGAGATCACATGAACGAAGAAGACGAGGCCGCTGCTGCCGAAGCTCATTCTTGGCAGATGCACTGTATCTGCGGCGACCAGTACGAGCAGGACGGGGACCTAGACACTCGCTGTGACTCTTGCCATTCGCGACGACATAAGGTGTGTATGGGTCTCTTTAGGGATGAAGCTTGCTACGACGAGGACAGCGATTGCAGCGGTTGGCATTGCGAATATTGTGAGCCAGGAGAGAACCGGGAGACTATAGAGGCACTCGACAAAGGTGAGAGGATATGGGAGACGCGCATTGCGGAAGACGAACGCAGACAGCGCGAGGAGTATCTCGTCGCTACGGTGATACGTACAAGATACGGGTTCGATCATTGGACGTCACGCTTCAGCTTCTTACTGGAAGCGGATCGGCCAAAAGAGGAATCAGACGTCGTCGCTACTGTCAGAAGAGGCATGGGGACATTGCTCGACATGCTGACAAACGATCAGGTGGAGGCGCTACACAGCAAGGTCTTAACCAAAGACGTGGAGGAGGAGCTTTTCGACGGTGATCCGGCTCTGGGACAAGCTGATCTGATGGAGTACGTGCTGGTAGTGGCGCGTGAGGCTTGTGCTGAGGAGGGCGTGGATATCGTGAACAGAGCGCAGTTGATACATTGTTTTGGTTTGAGGGAGGTCTTGATGGCTGACATGGCTCGGTAGCCGCCATGATAGACCCTACGATTACCATCATGGAATGCGCAAACGCATTTCACGGTTCTTCACCGAGATAGATAGCTAGTTCCAATCGAAACGTGTGTCGTACATGTTCGCGCTCGAGTCAAGATGGTCCTGAGTCGATTGAAGATCAACCTCACTTAACAGTGCGTTTTTTGAGCAGCCGTTAGCGCCCGAGTTGAGGGGGCCAATCAGATATCACTATACCTTTCACACAAGCGAGGCTATGATCCCATGAAGTACGTGAAGTAGACGATATAATTACTGAGCAGGCGTTTTTATACCTGTACCTATCTACACCCAGACCCCCATCTCATCTCCCTCCCTTCCTCCTAGCTCTCTCCCTAGCATACATCTTATTCTCATGCCCCTCCTCCCCCTGAATCTCCGCAATGAGTCGCCTCTCTCTCTTCGCATGCTCGGCGTCACGCTCCCGTTTATCGCGTAGTTGCTCGCGGGCCATAAAGTTAGCGTCCTTGCGCAGTTCGCGTACAGCACCCTTCTTCTCCCTCTTAAACTCCTTCTGCAACTTCCTCGCTTCAGAACGGTCCTTGTCCGGGTCGTAATGCTTGTCTGGGTTGAAGCCTTCCTCGAATTTAGGTATACTGCTTCGAATGGCTTGCTTCTTATGGTGATGTAACTCTAACGGTCTCCTTCTCAGACGAGCCTGTTGGACCAGAATATTCATGTGTTGAAGCTCTTTCTTCGCTTTGAGCTTCTGCAGGAGGGGGAGAGCGGGCGTGAAGAGCTCTGTGAAAGCTGATTTGTCTTTCCAGAGATCTGCCATTGCGGTGAGGTTCTCCAGATGAGAGGTTTGGTCGCCTTTTGCTGCGGTAGGGGTGCCGAGAGCGCGAAGAGTGAATCGTAGCGCCTCTGGTACCACCCTCTTGCTCAAGCTCTGGTACTTGACACACAAGCCGACCATGAACGCACCGATAGCACTCTTCTCAGCACTGTCAGGTGCACTGAACCCAAGCCATCGTGCCATGAGTGTGATGGCCGGAGTGACGACTTGATGGAAGTGATCGCTCGTCGGGTATATACTCCCTACTGCCGTCAAGAGGACCATATCACCCTTCGTAGGCTGGTTCCCAGATCTCTCATGCCACACCTTCAGATGTCGACGGAACGCTTCGGCGATCTGGATAGGATACGTGCGGGACAAGGAATGTAGATGGCGAATCAGCTGTTCGATCACGGGCAGTGATTGCTTGTGGCCGGCCATCCAGCTGATATGGTCGACTAGTGCGGCGGAGAAGTCTGCCATGCCTTCCTTGTTCGATGCTGACAAGGACGGATGGTACAGTGCCCGTATCCTCTGCACGGTCGTCGGCAGTTGCTCGACTGGCGTGTCTTTGACGACTGCGAGGAGCTCGGCATGGGAGCGTGGACAAGGGTAGGTGTATGCCAATCCTGACTGTGTACCGGTGGTAGGCTTCTCGCCAAGACGCGTCGCATTCGGGTTGCCGGGTCTGTCGCCGAGGATGCCTTTGACGAATTCGTCTTCTTCCTCGTCTTCGGGCTCTCTTTGAGCGGCACCGTCTGCTTCGGAGTCTGCATCGCTTCCTTCAGACTCCTCGTCTTCGCTAAGCTCGACATCCTCGTCGCTGGCGAGGAGCTCGTCGTCCACCGCGAACTCGTCTTCATCTTCGTGCATAACCTTCTCCCCGTGATCGTCGTTCATCGCAGGCTTTGCCGCAGGAGCAGAAGCAGTGAACCCAAACTCATTAGCTTCATCGCCAATTTCATCGTTCCCGTAAGCATCGACTCCGTCCACCTCATCATCATCCGCCTCCGAACCGGCAGCTTTGCCGTCTTCAGCTTCATCTTCCGAGATGTCTTCGCCGCGCATGCGCTTCGTACGCTTCTCCTCCATCTCCTTCAACCTCTGCGCTTCAAGCTGCGCCTTCTCCTCCTGAGTCTTCGTCCTGTCGCTCGGCTTGGCCCTTGTATCCTGCGCAAGCTCTCGGAGACGGCGTTCATACTCCTTATCCGCTTTACCTCTGTCCATGCCATCGAGCAAAGCCTGCCGTCCAGGGTCCATCTTGGGACCTTCACTATTGACAGCAGCCTTCGCCTCTTGCTCGACCTCTTTCGCAGCCTGTGGTCGCGCTGTCTGATGGCCGCGAAGTAGTGCAAGCATGTCGGACATGCCTGCATCTAGCTGGTCACGCAAATCTTCGTCGTCTTCTTTCGCCTTTTGTCGCTCGTACTTATACAGCTTAGACTTGGCAATGACTTCCTCCATGACCTCCTTCTTCGTCCTCTTGCGATCTGGTTGCTCCTCCACGCCATCCTCAGCTGTTACATCGGCTTCCTCTTCAACATCAGACCGCCGCCGTTTCCGCTTTAACAACCCATCATCCTCATCACTCCCAGACCCATCGCTCACACCCTCTGCCCCAAAATAATCCTCCGCCAAATCGTCTATGGCCCGTCCACCATGTGTAAGCATCCCGCCACCCGTAGCCTCATCATCACTCCCTTCAAGGTCAAACAGCGCTCCACCCTTCTTCCTCTCCTTCTCCCTCGCAAATCTCTGCACCGCCCTCTCTTCAGCCGTCATCCCAGCGTCTCCCTCCCCAATCCTACGATCCACCACACCGCCAACTTTATTCCGCTTCCTCATCTCAGGCAACAATTGTCGTCTGCGCATCTCTTCACCAGCGCTCTTCGTGACTCCCGGACGATGCAGTATAGCTTTATACCGTCCACTTTGTCTCGAGACATCTTTGGCAGAAGTACTCGGGAACTTCGCCGGTCGCGAGTTTGGTGCGCGGAGCTCGAAGGGGTTGAAAGAGTCGCGGATGCCTTGGAGAGTGGCATGGCGGTCCGCTGGGTTCTGGCGGTTGTCCTTGCTTTTCTTCTGCTTCTTGGACTTTTGCTGGCTGACTATGCCCTTTTCTCGCAGCTGGCTCTTGAGAGCTTTGAGCTGAGAGGGCGGCATGTTTGCGTGGGATATGAGAATGCGCCGTCGAGGTCGAGACGAAGCATGTGGACTTTTTTCCCAAGTGCCTTCGAGCGCAAAATGCGGGGGCGGGAGATGCGGCAGCGATGCGGCCGCCGTGGCGTGGATATCGAAGCTTAAACGTTCGGACATCGAACACCAACAAGGCAAGCACAGGTTACGCTCGAATATTGGCTTCCTGTACAATAGACTACTGATACACCGAAAAAGATGCTAGAGCCAAGCCAGGTCTTCCATCGCCATGTCACTTCACATCGATGACCGCTACGCCTGGCTAACCTTTGGGCTCTTCTTCCTCGGTGCGGCCTACGGTATCCGCTACGCTATCACGGATATCGTCAACTTGACGAAGGTCGATCCAGTCAAGGATGTACCCAGTTCAGAGTCAAAGGAGGCCCAAGATGATCCTGAGAAATCCATTACCCTCGCCACCCTTGAGACTCTAGCCGCCTCCCCAAACCAAAGTATCTCCAACGCTGCTATCAGTCTCATCATCGACCGGATCTCCATCCAACCCCACGCGGCTGAAATGCTCGTAGCGGATGCGTACGGGGATGATGAAGTTCTAAGAGGGAAAGCGAGGACGACTATAGCTTTTCTCCACGACTGGCCGACCTATGCTTCTGGCCTAGCTGATGAAGTTAAGGGCTTGAATCTCCCGCGCTTTCCCGCCAGGGAGATGAATGCTGCGGAGATGGTTGGGACTGATGAGTGGGAGGAGGACGAGGGGGAGGAGGTACGACTGAGGTTCGGGAGGGGTGGTGAGGGAAGTACGGGATGGGAAAGTGTTCTGAGGGAGAGGCCGTCTGCTACAGACAACATCCCGGGAAGTGTGAGGGCCAGGGATGGTGTGGTTGCTGCTGGGTGGGAGAACGTGAGACCGCCGGCCTCGGAGGATGCTGGGGAGGTGGAGAGGAGGCGGAATAGGAGGGAAGTCATGGTCCTGCATGAGGGTGCTGGACGAATTGACGAGAACGATATCATACGACCGCAGTGATATCAAGAGTGTTACAGTCTATATACATAGACTACATTCACTAGTATGTGCGACCGGCTGCCCTCCCGACTTCACTTGCCGGGTCGAAGGAACCTGGACCTATTTGCCATGAGGATTCAGCCGACCGCCAGGCGCCACAGCCTCCCGCCACCCCGTAGTCAGCGTCTCCCAATCTACACGGCTCCAAACTCCGTTATAGAGGACGGGCCAGTTGCCTGACCGCAAGTTGCGCATACGACCGTCATTCTCATCCCAATCCGGTTCCTCTGGCTCTGAGCTTGCCACCAGGTCAGCGAGGGTATGGGTCTCTCCTCCCGAACCTCGCGCTCCCGTTACGGAGCCGGTGGCCTGGATGCCAATGAGTTGCGCTCTCCTCGGGCGACCATGGCCTATAGGTTGTGGCCTGTTCCAGGGGAAGGTGAAGGCGGGGGTCCGGTTGATAGGCGCGTTCTCGAGCTGCCAGGCCCGTTGTGCGTACGCAATGTCTGTGGCGATGGAGTCCCATTCGTTAACCTCAACCTCCTCCGTATCCTGCCCATCATCCTCATCATCCTCACCATCATCATCCTGCTCCTGCTCCTCCTCTTCTTCTTCTTCTTCTTCATCCTCAGCAGCAGTAGCTGCAGTGGGGGGAGGAGGCAATGACGCAGCAGGAGCGCTGACGTCAATCGCTTGCACAATACTGTCAACCAACTCCTGGCTGCTTGCAAGCGCAGCGTCTGCTGCGGTGTCACGACGGCGGCAATCGCTCACGAACCTTTTGGCTGCTTCCTGCTCTGCTTGCTCCTCTGGCGTCAACTCGGTAGGCGGGGAGTCAGAGGTGGTAGTGTTGAGCTGTGCTCTAGCTTCAGCGAGCAGCTTCGAAGACCGAGCGATAGCGCCGTCAAGGCGCTCGTCGTCGGAGCTGAGCGACTCTGGTGGCGGCGATAGGGATGGGCTAGAGTCCGCGGTAGCAATGCACTGGTCCTTCTCTGTGGCGGCCTTCGGTTGGTGGACGGCATCCTCACTCTCGTCCTTGGACGTCCTAGCCCTTGGCGCTACGTTGGACGGCAGTTTCGCGCCCGATGCACTCGCTTCGGGTGGCGTTGCCGAAGGTGCGTGTACTCCGTCGGAACGGCTCGAAGATTTTATCGGACGGTTCTTCCAACTTGGATGGGTGGTCCAGGTTGGATAGGTTGTCCACGTTGGACATGTGGTACTCTTAGGCGGAGTTTCAGGCCTCCCAGCAACGGATATGCCGCCATCGACACGTTCCAAGGTACTAGGCGACGCTTCTCTCTGGCCCATCATCCTGCTTGACGTGGCCGCTCGCAAGATCTGGATGTTTGCGCGGCGTATCCGCGCCTGGCTGGGCTTACTGGGCCTCCATTTCGCAAGCTTTTGCAAAGGCTCAATGACGACCTGCTTGATCATCTGAGCCATCTGATTTTTCCACTGGGTGCTGTCCTCGCCAATCTCCGGGAAGAAAGCCGTGTACTGCCTTCGCGCCCGGCACCAGGTCTCCTTCAGGTACTTGAGCTTATCGAGATTACCAGGGTTGTCAGCTGAAATGTACATCCGCGTAAAGCAGAGAGACTTGTGGTCAGGCTTGCGCCGCCAGCTCAGGACGTCGATTTTCCGGGCGTCTGTGGCGAAGTCCAAAAGCCTTTGGTGGATGCTGGACCAATTTTGTTCGCTCTCTCTCGTCTCGATCCCGTCGAGACATAGCGCGTACTCATGCCATTTGGCGAATCCTTTAGCGCTAGTCTGTTCTATCTCCGAGATCTGGATGCTGTGCGGTGTGTGGAACCCACTGAACGTGAGGTTGAGGTGGTAGTATCGCTTCTTCGGTATGATGTTGCGGTGTTGCTCTTCGTCCTCTGCCAGCTGGCCATCCTGTGGTTCCGGGTCGGTGGAGTCTACACGCTCTTCCTGCGACGCTGGCACGAACGATGAGGCAGACGGGTTCATCGACTCACTGGACAGGTCACCGGTAGCAGGGAGAACCGGGGCCACTGGATTTGATTCCCAGGTGTACCGGGTCAGCTTGTCGCCTGCGAGAATTTGGAGGCGAGCCATCTCGAGCGCAAGCTCGCTGGGCGTCGTAGAACCATTACGCGCGTGTTCGAGGCGTGCCTTGTTGAATAGAAGGTTATTAACGGCCGCGAGACGGCTGTGTGCGCCATGGATCAATGTTGAGAGTTGCCGGTACAGCCAGTCCAGCCGTCCACCACCAAGCCCTCGTCCGAGCTCCATGAAGACAAGTTCAACTCGTGACTTAGTGCAGTGTACATAAGCATCGGTGTTGTTATGCCAGAACTCAAAGCTTACTACTCCCTCCGGAAATGCCGCAAGGTCCAGTGGCACCAAACGCTCCGCTGCGTATGCTGGAACGAGATCATTGAGGTTATCCGCACGATGAATCTTCCAAGAGATCTCGGCCTGAAGACCTCCCGCTTTTCCTTTGCCTTTGCCTTTGCCACCATCGTCTGCATCGACAGGCGCTGAAAGCGAAAGCACGAAGTACCTCCCTCTCGGGTCTTGCATGCCAAACCATGTCTTCAGCTCTCCTGCCAGCGCCTTGGGCGTACCCCTGAATGGAGAACCGCTCCAGCCGTAAAAATAGTTCCGCAAGCGCATGTAGAGGCTCCGGTGCGTTACGTCGACGCCGTGAAAGCTTTGGAAGATCACGCCATATGGAAAAGGACCATCGAGGTGCATGAGCCTGTTCACAAGGCCGTATGACACATTGCTGTTGTTGTCCAGTGTGTCGAGGTCAACGTAGAGCTGGATCTTGTTGATCTCCTTGCAGCCAAAGTCTTTGGGACGGACGTTGCTTATGGTCGCGCTGTATGCGTCGTTGAAGATAAGGACAAAGTGCGGTCCATTGTGTATCTGCTGTTGTGGAGAAGGGTAAGAGTATGTCTGGGCCTGGGTGTTGAGCTTGCGAGGAGCTGTTATTGTCGCCATGTTGCTTGCGGCAAGTACTCGATCATACGGTTGGGTGAGGGAAGGTTGGGAGGAGAGGCAAGGTGAGACGGACGAAGAAATACCTACAACTCATGCTCATTGAGGACAGCCCCAACACTGAAGACAACTCCAAGGCGTGTGTACCAAGGTTTCCTGTAGTTTATACAGTAGAGTTAGAGCCACTTGGATTAAAGCAGTCGATGTGTTCAAGAAAGTTTCTGTGTCCCATGGTGCTGGATGCTTGCCGACAATCCAGCGCGGGTCCTTGGGAGAGGAGAAACGCCAAGACCAAGTCGTTGCTCGATAGTACATGCATGTGGTGGTACATTACTTCGTATTACTGTATTCTGGTCCGCTCGTACAGTGCCATAGGCACATTTAGCCTCATGACGGTGCAGTCCTCATTTTCTCCATTACCTCCTTCGTCGGCCCGGAATCGTTGACCTCGCCGCATTTCTTGCACGTCCTCGCGTGCTCGTCTTCCTTGAACTCGTTGACAGCTTTCTTGATCTGGGTTCCCAGATCTGTGCAATAGAAGCTAGCCTCGTGCACAACCTCTCCACAATTCCTACAGTACCATCTCAACCGGTCGAGACTCGTCTCCGGTCTTGGCAGCTCCAGCACCACGCCTACTGTATTCTCAAACCGCACAGGATTGTGCGGCACGTTTGCTGGTAGAAGGAAGAGATCACCCTCATTGATATATATGTCCTTGAATGCGCCGTCTTGAACTGTCTTCAGCAGCATCCGGCCTTTGTGTTGGTAGAAGAACTCGGGTGTTTCGTTGATGTGGTAGTCTGTTCGCGCGTTCGGACCTCCAACAATCTGAACAGTCAGAGGATCATTATATATCAAGTGGTTGTTGATTGGAGGCTTGAGGAGGTGGGAGTTTTCCTCCAGCCTAAGAGATGGGTTAGTCGATTGCACCCAAGTATGCCAGCTCTTGAGCCTACCATTTAGGAAGGTTCAGTGGCAAACCCAGACCCGCTCTCCTTGGTGTAGCTGAAGAAAAGGCTGCTCGCTGGACATGCTGCCGTACTATGCCGGATGTCTGTGCGATGACGGGATTTCTTCGAGATATGGCTTGTCTTGCTGCCGCTGCGAGCGGCGCTCGAAGACTCTGCAGCATGGTGTCGAGGCTATGCGCTTGGGAGGCGAACAGCTTCACTGGAGCACTGCAGCTTGCTGATTGAATGGTAAAGACGAGTTAGACGAGATGACTGAACAGCGGCCGGAGAGTGCATTTGTTGTCAGCAGCATTCACTCTCACTTCATGTTGCCTCCAACCCCACCACGTCATACAGCCGATATCTCCGAAGATATCACGAAGGAACGGGACAGTGGTCTGTACCTGTTCGACAGATTTGCCAAGAGGCACGACGGCTTCGCCGACGACGTTGTGCCCTATCGAGACTAGCGTCGGAGAAATTGTAGGGCCGAAGAACTTCAAAACTTTGAAAGCGCTGCGCAACTCCCTTACTCGTTCCTCGCATCGGTCGGCTTGCGAATCTATATGTTCTTTCCCGCCTTTCCTAAGGGTAGTGCCTCGCGCGCTCGGGTATCGTACGTCGCGTCCGGAGAACAGGGACAAGTCCCATCCTTCCGCTCGGTACTCACTTCCCTTCGGCTCGCTTGCCGCTAACGCGGCAGCGGGATACGAGAGTTTCCTAGCTTCCGAGCTGCCGAAATTCCTTGGCAGAATCTGTCGAAGAGGTACATACCACCAACGGGACGGGACGATTGACTTCAAGATCCAAGGTCAAACCTTCTGCTCGTAGGAGGTAAACCTCACGTCTGCTTGGGACAAATCACAACACGCATTCACCGCGAAGGTGGCGGTCGTCCAAACTCGTCTTGTGAGTAACTAGTAGCGATGCTATAAGATGCCTACGGCCGCGATGGACCATGGGAATGGAAGTCAAGGCCAGCCTCCAACCTTGAATCCCCGAACTACTTTGTACGTATTCATGCACGGCGTGTCGCTCACCCATCGAGTCGTACAACCGAAGCTCGCCTCAGACTGCCCACTGTTCCGACCCCCACCAGCACGCCACCGACAAGGATCGAATCGATATCAGCATGACTCGCAGCAGAAGGTGTAGTAATATGGGGAGCAGTTTCCGTCTGTCAAGTCCGCCTTGGCATGCTAACAAACAGCGTCTCCGAGCGCATACGGCCGAACAATAATGTTACACTCTCTATAATAATCTTCACGGCCTATCCTACCTGTATAGGCAGTATACCCACCAGGACCCACGGAGCAGGAGACCGAGAAGTCTGCGAGCCCCAATTCTTGGCGACATCGCCAAAGACTCTTTTCGCTCTTCCGCCCGTCCAGATTACGCTAGCACTATGCGAATGGCTTGAAACTGCCGGTGCCTGTCCCAACCTGCAGGATCAGCTGCAACAGCTCCGTGCTGCAAAACATGGTAAAGACGCCACCGAGGTCACATTTCCATCGTTGCTGTCAATCTCGGGCTATCCGAGGCTTGAAACGATGACCGTCCGCCTCTCACTGTGCGCTCCTCCAACCTGCGATTACTCCGGTAGCTTGCAGCATAACGGCCTCTATAAAGTAAGAGATCATCTTCTCACTACGGCGGTGGCTGGCAAGCAGCTTCGCTTCGCTGCGGAGAAGGATCCGGCAGTAATGATGGCCAAACAACAGCAGCGTAATCGAGCATGTTGTATGGTTGTAACAGGCGAGCTGTATCACCTCCCACGCGTATCGGGGGATCGTAGACCTCCGAGTCAAGAACACGAGATCTTTCGCAGCGTTGCATCCTGAGTTCCACCATCCAGACAGCAATCGGGCGGGGGAGTATGATTTCTCACGATTGCAGGTCCTAGCGATGCCCAAATTCATCAAAATGCTACGGCGAGGCCCGACCCAATGGACCCTCCCTGCATCTGTGGCCTCCCGACCCAGCTTTCCGTGCAGAGAAGGTCCTGCACTATCGACAGCGGAGCTCGAGGGCGCCGCAGAAGGCTGTTCGTCCGGCATACGGTAATATGGGCAGGCATTGTCATTCCACGCTGCTCGCCAGGCAGCTTTCCCCTCGTTGCGAGGTAGTTAACGATGGTCTCGCCGCTCACAGCCTCTTTGCTGAGGTTACACAAAATACTCTGGTCGCGGAGCTGACCTTTCTACTGAACCTCAACAAGTCATCTCTCATTCAATCGTACAACAGAACCATTACCATCGCATTGCTGGTCCGATGCGTCCGGCGATTGCAGACTGACCGGCTTCGCTGCGCTTACATTCACCAGCGCCGGACGCACTTCAGCCTGGAGCTCACAATTCCTTCACCTCGATCGCAAAATATCACCACCATGGCGACGGCCTATGTCCCTACCTTCATGAATGCGACGATCGATCCTGCCGGCTTTCCAACCCCAGGTCTACCGAATGAAGGCTACCGGTTGTGGCTGGCGCTTGTCATCATGATAGTCATCTCTGGCTCGCTGGTCATTGCTCGAGTTGCGACGCGGATCTCGACTGGGCAGATGGGTAGTGACGACTACGCAATTATTGGTGCATTGGTGAGACTTTCGATGAGGACCATTGGCCTTCTGGGTCACTGACGGACTCCAGATATCTTGCCTGGTCCAAACGACCTTGTGGGCGCTTTCAGTACGCACAGGCTACGGCGCCGATTATTTGAAGCTGGACATCTGGCACCGTGACCGGTTCAACATGTGGTGGTTCATCGGCGCTTGCTTCTATCCAGTGACCATTGCACTCTTCAAAACTTCAGTCATCCTACTGAACAAACGCATTTTCGTTCAAGAAGGCTTTCAGAAGCTCTGCTGGATCACCTTGGTGGTCAACACCTGCTGGGCTTTGGGTAACACCCTTGGTTGGGTATTCCAATGCCTACCAGTATCCGCTATGTGGGGAGGGCAACCCCGGGAGCGACGGTGCGCTGCTTCAACCAGCATGGCCTCTGGATCTCGATCGTCACTTGGGACGTTGGCACGGATGTTTGGGTCTTGGGCATGGTAATGCCAATGGTATGGAGGCTGCACCTTCGGATGAGGGAGAGACTTTTGCTGATATTCGTTTTCATGCTTGGTGCTCTGTAAGTCCTACACGATCCACTCGTCTGTTTGGAGAACAGCCGTGACAACGGTTACTAACAGTGTCCAGCGTTATTGTGTTCAGCATTATGAGTTGTTCTGCAATAGTCAGCGGCTTACAGAAGGAGGCAGTGCAGTCAAACTCATGTAAGTACGACGAGACGGCAGTTGCGACGGAAATTCGCTGATTGCATGACATAGACACCTTCGGCCTTGCGAACCTCTTCCAGGTGCTCGAAAGCAACATGGGAATCATCGGTAGTTGCCTACCCGTACTCCGCGTACCGTTGAAGCAGGGCCTCCCGTGGCTCTTCGGTAGCACAAAAGTATCTCGGGATCCAGGAGGGTACTACTCTGAGGACCGCTTCACAGGTCAATACGTACTCCAGAAGATGTCGAGCAAGCAGAAATACAGCACGAACGCTTCAATCACCGGACCGACAGAGCTGTTCAGGTCTGCTAAGAGGAAGAGCGACGAGCTTGGTATCATTGGAGAGGCAAAGGAGATGCAATTGCAAGGAGACAGAGACAGCTCGAACGACCTAGACAGCGGGAGCTCACACTCACAGTTACAGAACGGGATCAGAAAGCACACGGTGGTGTCTGTGAACCGGAAGTGAGACCAAAACAGATGGCACAGCTCTCAGATGTGATGATGACTACGAGATGGGGAATGTCATTCTGTGTACAATATTTTGTTGGAAGGTTCGTTCTCTGCCGAATACGGAGCAACATGCTATAAAGATGATTGTGAAGACCATCCCATTTCATGTCACTAAGTACGTAACCACTATCATTCGGTGAACCTGATCGTAGTCGATGGATCTGCTGCCGTTCGTACCGAGAGGCTGTATGGAAGGGGCCGAAGGGCCAAGTGCCGTGACCAAGCAGGCCAAGTTCATCCACTGGGCCCTGATCGACCGCTAATGATGGGACCTTGCAGCCGCGTGCACCGAAAACAGCGGTATTCCCTGCCCACCTTCCATCTTCTCGTTAGCAACAGCCAAGGTGGCCATGCCAGCACCCTGTACTATAACTAGTCTACACCACCTTACAATGCCCGAAGGCTATCTTGACGACCACTTCCGCTGATCTACGTGCCCTTATTGGCCACAAACCCCTGGAATCAGTCCGTGCAGCAATAAGGATAGCCTTCGGAGACTGTAAGGTGGTGTACGAGGCAGTGCCACACTCTCTGCGAGGTGAACTTCGTCTTCAAGTTCACCTTCTTCTGCGTTGAGCACTTCTCTTTCCTCCTTCTCACAACGTGCTGTTGCTACTCTCCTTGAGCTTTCATTATGTTGTTCAGTTTATTCTTGTTCGCCGCATCGGCGGTTGCACTTCCTTCACCAGCGCCGTATGCTCCTCATGCAAAGAGAGCGACGGCGAACTTCACAGAGTCGGGGCTCGAGGTGGACTTAGGATACGGTATCTACAAAGGATGGCACAATGCTTCCGCCAACCTCAATGTCTTCCAGGGCATACGGTACGGACAAGACACAGGCGGGAGCCACAGATGGCAAGCGCCTTATGCACCGGAGACGAACCGCTCCTCAGTACAGTCCGCTACCAGCTATGGATCGCAGTGTCCTCAAGCTGAAGACGCAGCAAGCACCTACAGCGATGTCGACAACTCTGAGAGCAGCGAGGATTGCCTCTTCCTCAATGTCTTTGCGCCGGCTGCCACCAATGTCACACAAGGCAACTCGACTGACGAGCCTGGCTTACCGGTCCTTGTCTGGATCCACGGTGGCGGCTACGGGGCCGGAAGTGGATCGTATGATTTGACTGCACTCATGACGACCAACAACAACAGATTTGTGGGTGTGGATATGAACTATCGGGTAAGTCACGGGTGCTACCACTCCGCTCGCGTGTGCTGATAGAGCCTCTCAGCTTGGAGCGTTCGGTTTCCTGTCCTCAGATGAGCTCGCTCGCAAAGGCACGCCAAACGCCGGTCTACTGGACCAACAGCTAGCCTTCCAGTGGATCCAGCAATACATACATCTCTTCGGCGGCAACAACAGGAAGGTAACGATCTTCGGCGAGAGTGCCGGCGCTGGTAGTGTCATGCTTCATGACATCGCTTACGGTGGCACTCTTGGAACCTCTTTGTTTAGAAATTCGATCACAGCCTCGCCTTATCTTGCTTTCCAGTATGGCTACAAGGATTGGCAGCCGTCGCAAGCGTACTACGCTTTCGCCTCTGCAGCTGGATGTGATGTCCGGGATGCCTATCTGCACAACGGCTCCAAGGCGATCTTCGATTGTCTACAGGCGGCAGATTCTGCGACACTTATGGGAGCCAATGTTAAAGTCTCTCAGAGCGGTGCGTATCCGATGGGTAGAACCCCCGGGAGGCCGCGTCAGACATCTGAAAGGCCACCAGACTTTGTGAGACATTCGCTGACCCTTTTACCCATCGCTTCTTAGGTACCTGGGGCACCTTCGCTTTCCTCCCCGTAACAGATGGCCACTTCATCCAGCAACGGCCGAGCGAGGCGCTAGCGGAGGGCAAGGTTAATGGCCTGAACCATCTTGCAGGCTCTAATGGTAAGTATACTGATGTGCAGAACCCGTCGTGAAAACCCCGTGAACCTTTTGAGACATTTGCTAACCCTTACACCCATTGCTTTAGCGCTTGAGGGCGCTTCCTGGGTTGAACCGGGGTCGATAAATACCATCGATGATCTCGTTGAGTACTTGCGTGTCGTTTTCCCGAACTTCTCGAATAACGACATCGCGAAGATCCTGCTCTACTACCCAGCCAGCAACGCCACCACGGACCCGAATGCCTTGATGTTCGCGACCGAGGGCAGCTACGGTCCTACGACGGTCAACCAGAGCACAGTTGCAACGGGCCAGCAAGCACGTGCGGAGGCCATCTATGGCGAGACCACTTTCATCTGCCCGTCTTACTGGCTCGCGGAGGCGTACAGCGACAATAAGTATGGTGGTGAAGGTTGGAAGTATCAGTTCTCGATCCCGAATGCGGAACACGGCGCCGATGGAGCGTCGTACTTCAGTTGGCCGTACTCAGGTACCTACTATAGCGCAAATTTTGTGAGTATAACACATGCGAAAGACGCCACGTTACACGCCGCTAACCCGTTCGTTAGGTCATTGCGTTCATGGAGATGTTGGGCAACTTCATCGTCAACGACAATCCGGCAGTCTCCAGCCTGTACGATAATGGTGTCAACACTGGCAACACCACCTATAACCCGGTCAGTGACTGGCCGCCATACAGCATCTACAATCCTGTGTTGATGGACTTCAACACTACATGTCTCGAAACCACTTACATCGGTGGATTGCCTTACTGCACAGGCCAGAGCGAGACGAACGAGTTCCGACTGGCTGATGCGTACACTTGGGAGGGCGGACGCGGTGTTCGCTGCGACTTCTGGCGGAGCATGGGCGAGAAGGTGCCGGAGTAGGAGTGGCGGAGAGCAACGTCATCATAAATATAGATCGCTAGTGATTTGACTATAGGTAGTCAATAATGTCTTTGTTATACCTACCTCAACATCAATCCAGCCAGCAATATGACGACTTTCCGTGTTTAAGAGTGTACGCTAGTGACTAAATAGGCAAGAGCGGTGCGTCTAGTGCTGCCGAAAGGCCGAAATCTGGGGTTTGTCCTTACCGAGCCAATCAAACACTCACAGCCGTCATACTGCTGTCTGAAGAGAGGCAGTCGCGGTCATAATCTAACCGAAAAGGGTAAGGTGTAAACAAACTTATGCAGGGAACCCTGCTACCCGCAATTCCCGTCGCACGAAGCTAAAAATCGTCGTGCACGTGATACACTCTCTTGCGGCGCGCCTGATAAATGAGGTAGTGTTATACCGAAGTCAGGCCCTCTAAGCTCACCATGTCTTTCGTCTGGAGCGCGTTTCCCGCCCCTTTGTGTAGGTGACCCAGGAGGGCAAGTCGCAACGACTTGCTTGACCCTGGATCATGGCTCTTCCGTCCTCCGGGTCCACATTTCCCCAGGCACCTCCACGAAGCCTGTAGACATCCTCCACCACGCATCTTGCATCTACTTAGCATCTAGGCTCTGCCGCCCAATAATATCCGCTCATGGGCGCCACAAGCTATGGCACAGAGGTGTGTCTGAGCTCAAGGTCTGCCTATACATATCCCTGAGTCGGCGCCTAAGCCAGCTTTTCTTTTCACTCTTTCCCAACTGTCACCACGTTAAGATGTCGAACCGTAATCTCTATCTCGCAGCCACGGTCTCCTGTCTAACGGCGGCCTTGTTCGGCTACTCCGTTGGATTCATTGGAGGCGAGATTGTGCTGCCCTCCTTCCTCCGCCACTTCCACCTCATCGACCTCCCTCCTCAACAGTTGGCGACAGCTAGATCATGGGCGGTCACCGCGTGGATTGTGGGCGCTCTGATCGGCGTGCCATTGTCAATGCCTGTCTGTGCGAGGCTCGGACGCCGGAGCTGTCTGATGTTTGCGGGTATCTTGTACGTCGTGGGCGCAGCGATGCAGATAGGATGTCGCGGAAATCTGGGACTGTGAGAATACCTTCCTGTTGTTTTGATTGCAAGTGGACCGGATGAACTGACGCTATCTCAGGTGTACGTTCTCAAGCTCTTTCACTCACGCCGAGTAGTATGGCTGTCGTCGAAGACCACCAGGACACCTGAATATATCCAGAGATGGCATCTCACGACCACCTATGCAGGGTGAAATAGTGACCAATTGAGCAATGCTGACTTTTACAAGTTGATGCCGGAAGGCTCCTCAACGGCATGGGCGTCGGCGCTGGCACTCTCGTCTCGCCGATCTACATCTCCGAGATCTCTCCAGCTTCGCAGAGAGGGATGCTCATGTCCGGATACCAAGTGCTAGTGCAACTAGGCGCGCTTATTGGCTTCTGGATCGCCTTCATCGCACAAGCGACGCTCTCTGACCAAGGCTCGCTGCAGTGGCAGATACCAGTCTCCCTCCAACTGATAGCTGGAGCAATGCTGCTACTTGGAACTTTACTAGTGCCGGAGTCACCTCGTTTCCTTGCTGGAAACGGGCAGTACGACGCTATGGAAAAGGCATTATCATGGCTTCGAAGATTGGACCGCACCGACCCTCAGCTCGTGGAAGAACGTATGGAGATCGAAGCAGCTGCCAACCTTAGCAATAAGCTCAAGAAGCGCTCCTTCTTCAATGAGCTGCGCAAACAGGACGTTCGCCACCGTCTTGCCATTGGTGTAGGGTTGATGGTCGCGCAGAATATGGTCGGCCTGAACGCTTTGAACTACTGTAAGCAGACCATATCACCCACCCCCTGTTGGTGGCCAACTAACACTCCCACTTCTTACGCCAGACGCTCCGGTGATCTTCATGTCAGCGGGGTTTTCCTCGGTATCCTCCTCCCTCTTCCTGACGGGCATCTTTGGCGTCGTCAAGCTGGTATCCTCCCTAGCTTTCATGTTCAAGTGCGTCTACATCAAGGGCAACCGATTTTGGTTGAAGCTCGGCACAGCAGTCTGCGCTGTCTCAATGCTGGTCCTCGGCTACTGTGTCAGCGCATCCCCGTCGCCCGAGGAACAGCACGAGGGCTCGATCACCGCTGTCGGCATTGTCGGCGTTCTCATGGTCTATGTCTTCTCGTTTTTCTTCGGAGTTTCACTCGGTCCCATCTCCTGGAACGTGTGTGCAGAGATCTTCCCGCTTCACATCAACTCGACTTG
>JAKLLW010000026.1:0-82005 GCA_022814695.1 Neocatenulostroma microsporum
ATCGACTAGAAGGCGACGTCGTCGAGGATATAATAGTCGAGATACTCGTCGTTTTAGTTCTTCGAGTAGTAGGTACGCTAAATAGTATTACTAAGGTTTATAAGGATATATAACTACGCTATAACGAAGAGTATAAAGTCGCGCCTATTAAAGGCTTTAGCGCTATCGATACTCTCGGATTAGATACCCTAGCTACGCTTATAGGTTATATTGTCGCCTACTATAATATAGAGGATAGTATCGAACTTAGGATCGTCGTAGTCTTTACTAAGGAAGTTTAGAATAATGTCTTCGTATACGGCGTACGTACCTTTAGTAGATACCTTGTCGTAGTCGGATATTAGTAGTAAGAATAGTTTAGCCTTTACTATATCTAACGGATCGATATCCGGCTACTCTAGATAGCGAAGTCTATCGATATCGTCTTCTCCTATAAAGAGACCTTTAATCTCCTTACGCTATAGGTATAGTAGCGACTAGTAGATATAGTACTTCGACAACCTCTCTACCGTACTATCGTCCTTAACGATATTACTAATAATATCGTATACCTTAAGCGGTACGTTATAATCGAGTATCGACTTCTTTAGGCTAGTAGCTAGAATCTACCTATTAGCTACAATATACGACGTAGTTATATTAATCTACTCGTTAATATCGCCGACATTCTAGTACTTACGCTTCTACTAGCGGTTAAAGTTGTCGTATATAAGGTACTAGATAAACCTACTCGCTAAAACCCTCGCCTACTCTAGGTAGTACTTAGCGTTTAAGCGTATCGCTTCCTAGAGAGTCTAATAGCTACTAACGAGGCCTATATTATTAAGAAGATCGATAACGCGACGCTTAATACCGCTAGTTACGAGGAAGATATCTAGAGCCCTCTACTATTATAAGGAGCGGATAATAGTAATTAAGTAGACGACTACGGTAGTAATAACTATAATACGCTTCCGTATTATCTCGCGCTTATCGGATATCTCGGAGCGACTAGGCTAATCGGTACGTTAGTTTAGTAGAAGGTAGTATAGGAGGATATACTAATATAAAGCCTTCTCTTCGATTAACTTATTAACGTCTTATAGACGTACCTCCGTTATACTATTCTTAGCCTTATACTTACCGAAGAAGAGCTCTTTACTAACTAACCCCTTTAGCTCCTTACGTAGAGTCTTTATACTAATAAAGTTCTTATTCTAAACTACCCTAAGTATTATATCTTAGCGATTCGGATACCTTCTTATACTAGGCTCGTCTACGAAGTACTTTAAGAACTCTATAATACCTATACGCTTACCTTCTATAATCTTCTTAATCTCCTTATATATCTACTCTCTCGACAAGTACTTTCGCTACTAGCGCTCGGCCTCGTCTTCCTTATTAGTACTACTAGTACTACTAGTACCCTTATTTAGAAACTCGCGCTCTTCTTCCTCGATTGTATCGCTTTAGATAGGCGCTACCTCTCGCGCGTTAGGACTAAGCTCTCTCTCGGTTTCGTTAGAGTCGACTATAGTAGCTAGAGTAGCGGCTACTATACTAGCTCGACTTAGCCTACTAATAGGACGCTTTAAGGGTCGGCCTATACGACTACAAACGGTTTAGACTCTACTTGTACCTATAGTACGGCTACGGGATCCTTGTAGTAGTAATAAGCCCGGCTCTAATAGCCTACTTATACTATCTATATTATCGATAGTAGAGGTTGTTATCTATATAATTCTAAATATTCTAATATAAGAAGTATACGATTTAGAGGTAGTTTAGATTTTTAAGAGCCTTTGTTTATATACTAGTTGTTTGCTTAAAGCGCGAATATATAGAAACCCCTAAACCGAGCTAGATAGTATTAGACCCTCTAGCTCGAAAGTCTAGCTAGCTAATCAAATATTTAGAATAGTACCCCGCGCTACGAAAAGAGACTAGCGTTACCAAGCAGTAATATAAATTCAAGGCTAGCGCACGCTAAGCGCGGCGAAGCCGCAAGTTTCGAGCCGGGGGGGCTGACTAAGGAGATAGCGGCGGACACTACCTCAAGCACCAGGTACTTACCCAATGAACCCACGATCAATCATCTGTTGGGAAGACCCATGAAAATGGCTTTGGACGCAAGTCGGCAGCTTGTACCTATTTAACTTCCTGGCTTGCATATAAGCCCAGAGGTCGAGATCCTAAGCGGAGGGAGAGGTGCAGAGAACGCAGACAAAGCCGGGTATATCGGTGGCCGACTTCTTCTCAAGCAACAAGCAAAGGCATTCGGAAGAGTCAGCAACAGCATCTATCACTATATGATCTGCCGGTCTGCCAAGGCATTATGGGCACGTCCAGCAAGAGCGGTCACCTTCGAGAACGACGCCTTTGGCAATTAGGACCCAAGCCGCGCACTCCATCCCTACTACTCACGGCACCCATACCGCGTTTACGAAAGCAGTCATGACGGTGACAGACGGTTCGGAAGGCAAGTACGGCGCGGGAGCAATGGGAATCATTATCACGATCAAGACCCGGACAGCCGGAGATGATTGGCAGGCTTGATGGTGGAACAAACGGGAGGTAGAAGCCGTAACGGGATGCATTATCTTCCGTGGAGGAGGGTGAGGACAATGACGACGATGATCTCGAGCTAAGTCTTGCTTTTCTGCGTACACGGCGAGCGGAGAGCGGCGGTAAAGATGGCATTCAGACAAGCGAGCATTATGTGCAGTCACGTCCAGGAGAAGTGGGTGGTACCTGAGAATGTGACGATGTCGCCTCTGGAAGAGTACAGAGTGTAGTTGATTGTGCTGGGAAGTCGGAGAGGAGACGAGTGCGGTATGCACAACGCTGTCTGCTGCTGGGTGCGTCGGGAAGGGTAAGACCATGATATGCTGCCAGGTGCATTAGATGCGTGTGGTGCTCGGTGGTCTAGTGACGAGGTATCCGGATCATTACCGGTGGGAAGAAGCACTGAAGAGGAGTGCGATATGGAGCTTGAGACTCAGGAGATGGCGCACTCGAAGCGAGTCGTACTCTTTCGCGTACACAGCGCAAAGCGATTCTCGAGAGCGTGGGGAATCGAGATTTGGCGGACTGTGGGTTTACGATACCTCGAAAGCCGGTGCCGTTGAGTCTGCAGCTATGTGCAGGAGAAGTGACGAGTAGCTGAAAGTACATGCGTACGGGCTTTACACCCTGTTGTACGCAAGCCAACAATCTCTTGCTTTTCTACCCGTTGACCATCGGTCTTCGAGAGTCCCTTGTCGGAACCATTCGCCGCTCATGCGAACTACGCGGTATTTGCACCATGACTCGACGGAGAAACTCCTTCTAAATATTGAAACAGCTTGGTCTTGATCGTACATGGGTGCACGGGCGCTCGAGTTCACGCTTGACATGTGACACTCGGCTTAGCTGCATCCTCCGTTTGCAATTTAAGGTCTGAAACAAACACCCACTAGCTTGCGTCAAATTCGAGCCACCCAGCTCTTATGCCGCCTTCGAGAACCGCTCGGCTTGCGCAAGAGGAAGGAGCACTTCTCTCCTTCGTATCACATCGGATCGTGGGAATGAGACGAGTAGGTTTGAGAGTACATCGTAACCATGCCTCTACCTTCGCCGACCAGCGTACATAACCCTTGTCGTGGAATGGGCAATACGTGGGTGCTATTGTCTCTATAACTGCTACAGCTGTCTGATACAGCCCGCGGGCTGTTGGATGCACATAGTCACTGTGTCCGAGAACGATTTGACAACGGCGTAACCTGTGGGCGATAGGTCTGGTTATCACGCTAACATGATACATGCCATGCGCGTAATGCTATGAGAAGAGACCACTGCTCCTGGTTGGTGAAATGCTCTTGGATGCTTGACAGTGGACGGTACGTGAATGTTTGTGCTTACAGCGCTTGGTTTCGTGGTTTGCGTAGGACTGCGGTGCCTTGAGGTATTGAACACATCCTCGTCCTGTCCATCGTATGTATGCTGCGATCGTTGTTGCGGCTGACCTCGTTCATGTACAGTGAAGATGCAGGCGAGGATGCCTCTACTGCCCGCTATGCTTACTTCTCGAGAAGGCCCTCGCACAGAAATGGCGCTTGTACCGCTTCTCTTTGCCCTTCTCTGCGTCGCCAACCGGTGATACTGGAGCCGATAGAATGAATGCTGTCAGCTCCAGCCTAGATGGCCGTCTAATCTCGCTGCTGCCGCGCTCTTGCCTCTGCCCTAAAGTTACTGTCAGTACATCTACTTGACTAGCATTCTGGATGGATGTGGACTTACAACCAAAGACGCTCCGTCAGGCTCCGCTGGTCGAACTGTCCCCAATTTCCCTGCCGTCTTGGCATATCTTCCAGGCTATCCAGCCACCTCCATACCTTCGCCGGTCCCCTACGTCCCGCCAGTCTCTCCGCTCTGTCATCCCTCGTCTCTAGCAGCGCAAAAGGTGTCGTCGCTCTGAAGTTGGCAGCGGCGGTGAAGTAACCACCGAAATCGCAGTTTCTCGGCTCGCTTGGTGCCTTAGAGGCGTCGTGGTACTGTCTCATTCGGCGGTTATACCAATCGCGAAGGTCTGGCTCGCTAGCGATCGACATCTTGATGGTGTGTCGATGGATTTTGATGGTATCGATGCGGTGAGATTCTGTTGTAGTTGAGAATCGTTGACGAGAAGGCGGAAGTCGAAGTCACAACAAGTGGGGACATACGGGAAGCAGACGTGCACAATGTACACCAAGACTACGAAGCTAATATGCTTTCCAATCCACCAAATCCTCGAATATATATAGGACGCACTTTGTTCCTAGGATTTCGACATCGTTGAAGTGACGGTGAGAGATACTCCCACTCTCGCTTTGTCTCTCATAGACATCGATCTATCACATGGCTAAGTGCCATTCCTCGTAAACGTACACTCTACACCAAAGCCGTCGAAGTCGCCCCAGCTATAGCTACCTAAGATACACACTACATGGTCGACTCAATCCCTGAGTTCGCTAGACACGTGGGCATCTGAAAAAGTCATCCTTACAATGCTCGCCTCTGTGTCGTTGCAGCGATTTGAATAGATGTGCTACGGAAATGCCTCTTGATGGTTACATATTCACTGGCCTTCTATGGGTATCAAGCAGAGCCAGGCCACTTCAAGAACGTCGAGAGGCTCCAGATACCTGACCGAGCTGCTCGCCTCTCTATTGTGCAGCTTAGCCTCCTTACCGTTTTCCATCTCCGCCACATCGCGGTATGGAATATGGATGCAGTACAGGGCTCCGTATTCACTGCGCAAGCTCGGCGGCTTTCGTGACGCTCTTGGCCAGAACCTTCTTTCGACGTCTATTGTTGTTCGTACCCTCCGCAACCGACCCACCTCCGCTGCTTCGTCTTGCTCCTCGTAACCTCCGGAGCGCCCATCCCCACTCTCTCCAGCGTTTCACCACCGCATGCATGCCTGATCCGGTCCGAAGGCCAGCAGCTGCGAGCATAGGGTTCGCATCTGTCCTGGTCTCAAGCAACGTTCGCCAAAACGAGATCGATGTTCTCTGCGTATCGCATACGCAGCAAAGGGTTCCATATTTCGAGGTTGCCAATGTCATGCATCCTCTAGGTGGGTTTCTCAGGGACCTGGGACTTCGGCAGCGAACTTGTAGGCAGGGACAGTGGGACCGAGGCCACTGATAAATGAGCTGCGAGCCAGAAAGGTTGCGTAGGAGCTTGCCCTACCGCCTTGAGCTCTCGGGCTCTCCATCCCGCAGCTTTGCGCCCTTGGTCTCCTTCGTCATTGCCTCACATGGCGCTCAGACGACAATGCGCATGGACTGATGTATTGTAGCTTCCATGTTTGCCAGGAAGTGAGCGGAATTGAGGACGGACATCTGCTGAAGGTTTACCAGAGCTGGTCTGGTGCTCTCGGCTCTCGCTTCGAATACCGAACGCTGTTCCAGGTTCTGCAGAGGTCGATTCGTCCTCATTATCCTCAGCCTCATCCATCTTCGCAGCACGCTTCTTCGGAGTCGGCTTAGCCTTCGGGTTAGCTACGCAACTCGCCGCAAACGAGGACAGACTCAGACAGACTTACCTGCGCCTTCCTCGCTCTTGACGGCTGGCGGAGCCATTGCGGTCTTCTTCTTCTCCATAACAACTCAGGTGTTAGCGCTCTCGGGTGTTGAAGCCCGCCAACTCCGTAAGCTTCCTCATGTCGAGATCCAATGGGCGCACCTTGAGGTACGGGAGAACGACCTCTACTCCAAGCTCAATTGAGGTTAGTCGAGCCAGCATTTCCACATCTGGTACGCGATCAGCATGTAGAACGGGTGCATGAGTGCAAGTAGCGTCTTCAAACGGCGGCGGATACACGTGCGTAGAAAGATGAGACCGAACCAAGGATCTCATAGTTTGAACTTGAATTATGCTGTGGGGTGTATCATTGTCTCGTAGCTTAGCCTCCTTTGCCTCCATCATCTTCGCCTTCCGTTCCTGCCCGACTACTCCAGACCCTGCCAAAATGTCTATCTCGTAGTGAAGTGGGTGCCGGAACTGCGATACTCGCCGCGGTCGCACGCTCGGTCACTGCGCACGCTATGAGGGTAGAGCGAGCTGCTGTAATCGCCAGGTTTACCCGCAGCGAGCGCCGGGTCTTCACCCTTGACAGCGTATGCCGGAGCACTAAGTGTGGCCTGCTCGGGCTGGATGGCTGACTGGCACCTGTGGCAAATTCAAACCTTGGCCTCTGACTGCCAATGGCGAGTCTTGGTGCGCCGTCGAGTTCTCGATCTCAGCAGCATGCGCGGTGGGGATGCGTATGATGGTCTTCCTCGCGGGACCACCAAGGATCAACTGGTGGAAGGTGTGCTTGAAAGGAAAGGTGATCCTGCGGCGCTCTAGTCATGATCTTGGCGTTGACGTTGTGACAAGCTCGTATTGCGCTAGCGGCTCTCCTTGCTCTTCTCGTGGTGCGGCGAGTAATGCAACCCCAAGGTCTTGACCAATATCATGGCTAGGATGCGCAACCAGGCAGTCATGGCCGTCGTTCTGTCGGATGATCTTGTGGCTCGTCTGAATTCGGGACCTTTTACTCGCGTTCAGCACGGGTGTGATTCCAATTTTGTTAGCTCATTGAACTGACTGAAAGCATCGTCGCCGAGCAACTTCTCATCCAACACCGGTCTGTCCCTTCCGCGGCCTTGAACTGGCTCTTTCCTGATATACCTGTCAGTACATCCGCATTGTCTCGGTCTATGTGTCGAAGGTGTAGACATACGACCAGAGGCGATCATCGCAGACCCTCTCATGCCAAGTCATCGCGGTCGGGCTTCGCCAGGAAGTTCTGCACACTCAGCAGGTTGCCGTTTTGCGTGCGAACGTGCCCACTCCTCTAAAGAGTGGCCGGACCAATCAGCGTGCTGATGCGGTTGAGTTGCGGAATTGGTGGTGGGCGAGAGACATTGCTGTAGCCCTCTTGCTCATCGATCTTGACAGGCCCAGCGGGTGTGACTGGGTTGACGGGCGTGGTAGCGTTAATGTCATCGATGTTGCCTGTACATGTAAGCTGCGCAGATAGCTGAGTAGGAAGTAGAAACTTACTGTGGGTGGTGGTCGGGCGGGCAGCCTGCGTTGCGAGCGCATTTCTAGACTGCCGTCGTCTTCTTCCCTTGTCTTAGCTTCTGCTCGATAGTAAGAGTGTTGGTCGTTTGATCGAATGCTGTTGTTGCGTAAGCCGTGGTGCTGAGTTTTTGCCCGATTGGGGAATATCGCTGCGATGAGAAAGAGGTGTTGAAGGTCTCAATGGAGGATGTGAGGGGCTGTAAGGGCAGGGCTAAGCCGAGCCTCCAAAGGGAACAGCGCATCGGCCATTGGCTCGGGAGCTCACGGAAGCTAGTGGCTGCTCAGTTTCACCATCTTAGGCCTTTGATTTCTGCTCTGATGATCGCCGTTAAGCCGGGGACTACACATGGCCTTGGGTCTCAACAGAGAGTTAGCAGGCTGACTTCAACATTACGTACAGCCTTCGAGAAACAGGATCTTCTCACCCTCGAATGCTACACGTCCTCGGCTGGTACATTCACTGCTATCACGTATATGCAGCACTTCAAAGTTCTTCCGCTGCTATCCTCGCAAACGCAGAATTGCCACTTGCACCGCGCCACCGCCGCCTATGGTAAAGTAGCGAGCGATCTAACAACCTACCCCAGCAGACCATCAGGCCGATACTGCTCTTTTGTTCTTTCTGGTCCCCATTCTCATACTTCATCCTCGCCATCATTGTGTGCCTGCCGCTGCAGCATCTGTAGACCTCAAACGGGCTTCCAGATAGACACAAGCAGCGACTTCCGACGATTCATTCCAGCTCTATATTCGGAGGTTTATTTATCTCCCACCTCATCCTTCTCCTCGGCCTCTGTACCGTTTCAATGTTGATTGTGCACTTGCCTGACTTACCGCCGGTCTTGGTCCTTTCATTAGCTTGAAACTCTTTTACATCGCTGACCTCCTTGTCGTATTCTGGCTCTCCCTCCTCGATGTATCAGGTGTGGGCCGCGTTGCATGTACGGCAGAGTCTGATACCGATGACGATCTCTTCTTCGAGCAGCTCCTCTTCGGAGTCTACGGTCGCGTCCACGGTGCCGAGGAAGCCTGCTTCTTGCGCAATTGAATGGCGGCTTAGCACTGTCATTCTTTCCGAAACAAGGCAAGTTGAGAACTTGTCATTAAGAGCGAGCGGCTCGCAGCTGTCGTAGGATATCGCGGCTGCCCTTGCCCTTGTTCAGTATATCACTCGTGCTTGCTCGTACCTGGCGCACCCTCCATGGTATTTTGCGAGAACCTCTGGTTATCCAGCCTCCGATTTGGCAGCTGGTAGCAGATATCGATGCAGTAACCTATGACACCCACTTTGAGAAGTACCTTGGCCTCGGCTACGCTAAGAGGAACCGTCACGGTCTGCACTGTGTTTTGACACTCCGAGTTCATGATTCCATACGGAGCTTTCCATTCCCAGCGGCGCACACTGTGCGACTGCAGTCGCTGGCAGCATCTTATCCTCGAATTTCGTCGCGGAGATGCATCTCGCCATGGTAGCCATGGTATCCTCAGTGATCATGGCGGTCCTAGAGACTACGAAGGCCATGTGGGTCGTATGCTGGCGGACCGTCGTTCATCCATCTCAATGACACAAGGCTTTTCTGAACGGTTTGAAGTCGCATATGAAGGCTTTGAGAAGGCGCAATGTTGTTGAGGAGATGATAATGCATCCGTAGTCTTGCTCTTGATCGATCATCGCCTCGG
This sequence comes from Neocatenulostroma microsporum, assembly GCA_022814695.1. Lineage (NCBI taxonomy): Eukaryota > Fungi > Ascomycota > Dothideomycetes > Mycosphaerellales > Teratosphaeriaceae > Neocatenulostroma > Neocatenulostroma microsporum. The sequence goes on from JAKLLW010000026.1 coordinate 9,253, forward strand.
TTTATACGTCGTTTGGATCAACACCCCTGACTACCTGAATGCCAACACCAGAGGTACACGCACATACAGCTCGCGGCCGCACATGGCCAACCCACTCGTCATGATACTCTGCCCGCTATGTACGCTGGTAATGTCAGGAATTTAGACTTCTCGAGGAGATATGTCGATCCTGCTGTTCTTTCATTCCCTTCCCCGGACGTGCTATGATCGGTTAAACTCAAATCGGATTGGGTAATATCTAGGAGTCTGACACATCTCTACTCCTTTCTCCCTCCTTGCGTCTTTCAGCTGTAGCCTGTTCTCGCACTTCCCTGCCCACTCTTGACCGCCTGTTCTCCAAAGTCCCCAACCTGGCTCTCCGTCCCAACCACGGCCGCACATGCAAACCAGTCGATCACCGCACACCTCAACCCCGTTGCCTCGTTCTCCTCTCCGGAAGCTGTATAATGAGTCATACCCAAGCTCGCATGAGGACGAAGGCAGCTTGGAGTCTCGTGATCGAGACGGGTTGGCCAGTAGGTGTCGCTGTCCCTGATTGTGGACCAGGTGCAGGCAGGCACGCCTTCGAGGCCAATGAGATCAGCGTTAGAAACAGTCTTCTTCGTAGAAAGGTTGTTGATCCCTCAGTTCATGGTACCTCGTTGGAGGCAAGCTTGTGGTGGGGAGCATGTAACCGCTCCAACTGGGTTCCCAAACCCTGTGTTTGCATAGACGGGGCCGTTCGAGTCTACGTTGCTCCTGGAGGCTGTGTCTGAGTCGACGTGGGCGGTGATGACCGTGGAGAGAGATTACTGCACTGGACTTGCAGGGGAAAGGGTCGCCACTTTAGCTCGCCGTTCTTCGCAGGTCTGAGATTGGCATGGCGGAGTACTCTTCTTGGCCAGTTGTATCGGGCACGTCCTCGTCAGTGACGCATTGCTTGCGGTATGAGTCTGTGATCAAGGTGTGTCATTTGGCGTTTCCCAGGACTGTGCATCATCTCGAAGGCCGCTTGCGGTATACATTCCTTTAGCCGTTGCCTTGTACTCTACCACAAAGCGACTCCTGATGAGTCGTATCGTCAAGCAACCTCCCCCCGCAATTCAGTCTCCCATCACCACCAGCTTATTATCCCGAAGCGACCGAGACAGCACCGATCTGGTTAGGAAAGTAGCGGCGAGTCTCGTGCTGCTCCGCGAAGCTTGTATATCAGGACGTCGATGAGGGTGGGCGAGCTCAGAGTTCGCCCAAGTGGCCGGGATGCCGGTGCCGTAGGCGAAGGCCATGGCTGAGTCGCTGGGCGGAATGTTCTCCTTGTCGTCGTGCGAGAGGACACTGTCATGATACTCAAACGCTGGGATGTGGGTCCTACCCGTTGGCAATGAGGGAGTGTGTATGGCGCCATGTATCGTACCCGCGACACCTTCCCTCAGGCGGCGATGTATTCCGCCGCAAACACGAGTTCGTAGTCGCACGTGAAGCTGGAACGCTCGTGGATATCCTTGAGGATGAGGCGATTGACTCGCCCAATGAAGATGGCGGTCTGAATGGTAACCGAGTCCAGGATGCCACGCCAAACATCCCTGACAAGCACCATGCTGGCGATGATTTGACGCCATCACCGCAGATGACGTGATTGGATGTGAGCTCCCTCACTCTTTGCAACCTCGAGCGTGCCTGAAGGTGTGCTTTGGGACGTCGTCGGAACGGTATTACGTTCCGAAGGAGGATGTCTGATGCGCCGTGCTGCGGGATGTCGTTTACCAGACATTATCACAAGGTGAGCGTCATTACTAAATCAGGTCAAAATGCATGAGCCATCCCGGTTCGGCACCCATTCTAGCGTAGACCGGGGTTGAGACAGGCGCGGTATGCCTAGCTCGTGCTCCCTCCCACCATCGCTGGTGTCGGGTAGCTGACATAGCTCTCCTGCTGAGCTAGATCTACCGCGACTGTTACAGCAGCTGTGTTTGAAGACGTAGTGGCGAGTATCGTGGTTGTTTCCAAAGTCTGCCTTCTCAGCTGCCTTCGCAGCATTCATTGCCTGAACTTTCTTCTGTTCCTCGTCTTGCTCATCTTGCCTTCCGCCGCGCTCAACACCACACTCTCCAGAGTCTTGCCCTCTGCATCCACATCCTCGCCCCCCTATGTCGTCTCGCCAGTAGCCACCGCATCATCATCGCTGTCCGCCTCCGTTCCACCACCCGCATTCTCAGCAGCCCTCAAACGCTCAAAAGCACGCCCGGAATCAGTCGCCGCCTCAAGCTTATCCCAGCTCTTCTGATCCAGAATCACGTACCGATCTGGTTGTTGTAAGGCATGGGTAGTAGCTTGCACCTGCTACATCTCTTGCTCAGCAGGGGAAGTTGGCTGGGGCTGTACTCGAGCAACCCGTTGAGGCCGCTGATGGTCGTGATCAGCTCGAAGCAAATGTGCTGTCAAATGGCCGTAAGTGGTATGTTTTGACCGGCATCTGGTGCTGTGCATACTTTTCCGGGCATGCCACTGCGGGTGCGGGTTGGTGCTGATGAGGTAATGCTTCGCCGTCGTGAGTGAGTGTGTCCGCCAGCAACCCTCTCTTTCTAGTCGAGGAGGTCGACCATTGCCTGATAACCCATTGCTTTTGGTAAATTGGGTGCTCTTGAAAGCTTGAAATGCTCTTGAAGGCTCAGAGACAATTCTCGTAGTGCTCCACGAAGCTTGCACTCTTCATGGTCAATAGCGATGTGCGTTGTCTGGTACTGTATGTCGTCTCCGCGGCGTTTGTCAAGGCATCTGGAATCGTGTGCAGTCATGCAGGTACGCGGGTGGTGTCGTTGATGACGTGAGTAGGTTCGCCCCCGTCTTTCACTCCCATTCGAGAACTTCGCCGACTTTGGTGACGAGATGCTCGTGGCTGGTGCGATGATGGAGGCGATACTTGTGGTATGTGAGCGTGCGGCCTTGGGTGCAAACGACATTCGTGATGCCGGGGCCTTGACCGCGCAGCTCAAAATCCTGGCAGTGGCGCATGCGGAACTCGTCGCTGCGCGGCGGAAGTTGGAAGACCTCCTTTGCTCCGGCGACCTTGACTTTGACGGAGGTGTTGGTCTCCATCAAGTTAACTCTTGCTCAAGGTTGTCGAGGAGGTCTTGCGTATGACATCCTGCGGTCTTTGCCACCTCAAGGGCGCCTGGTTCTTGGCTGTAACCGGAAGAACACTGCGTTCTGAAGGGTGATGTCTGATGCTGTTTTGAGACCACCGTGGCCATTGCAGCCGCTGCTTTATTCGGTGGAGCAGCGGCAAGTACCATGGTGCTCCACGGGACCACATGATAGACGCAGGTTCTGCGCCAGTGGCTGAGGCAACACCCTGTATGTCCAGGAGACCTTTGCAGCATCGGTGACGACGCTTAGCTGACTGCTGCGGTCCGCTTGTTGTGGGGTGTGAAGAAGAGATCCGTGGAGACGCCTGTCCAGCTCATGGTCGCTGGTGAGTGGGTTGGAGATGGTGGTGCTCCCGTTGATGAGGTGAAGGCGTCCGCCTGATCCCTTCTCTCTCGTTTCCAGGAGAGGTGTCTCTGCCGAATTCCCCCTTGCTATACCAGAGCCCTCATCCAAGCTCATGTTGCCGTTTGTGTTCTTCCGGTATCTGCGCTGGTCACTTCGCTCTCGCTCATTCGAATCCCTTATTGGGGCACGCGACGGCGACGCATCTCCATGCCTGCCAGTGTTGCGGCGGAGCCGATAGACGGTGCGGCTCTTCCTTGATTGGAAGGTGGTGACATCGTCGCCGCTGCTCGATCGGCGTAGGTCGCGGCAAACTACCCTGTTGCCATGGCTGGCTTAGGCAGGATCTCTTTGCTTTGTTTGCTGCTGCATTCTTCGTGTCGACCTGTCTCCCTCCCCAAATGGGGTTAACAATCGCCTGATCCATTGTGGGGTGGGTCTCTTTCGCTGAAGTAGTGCTTGTGCTCACAGTTGAGTGTCTTGAATGTGGTTTTCGCGATCTGCGGTGCAGGTGTTGTTGGGCTGGCGGGTGACCGTGCTCTCGTCGCTGCCGTTCTGATGGTGGCGGAACATGTGAGGCGGTGGCGTCGTCGACGCCGTGGTAGGTGGTGGCAACGCGATCACCGCCGTTGCTGAGCTGATAAGGGGTGAGGAGGGAGACATCACGATCGCCGCTGTCTTCGCTTTTAGCTGCTGCGTCCCTCGCTGTAGCCTCCCCTCATTTCTCTTTGAGGAGGTCGTTCATCTATTGATCCATTGCTCTGATTGGTGTGATGCTCTCGAAGGCACGAGTGCGTGTGCTCACCTGGGAGGAGGTTGGAATGGCTCTCGGACGCCTGAGTGTCCTCCACCTCGCGTTTCAGTTCCTTGATCTTTCGCTCTTGCTCGAACAGTCTGCCAACAATCTGGCGAGGTGCGCTCCCAAGGTCGAAGAGTTGCTTTCGGTGCGCGCTGGCGTTCTTGATTGACGATGAGCTCTTGGAAGCTCGGTTGGGTGCACCCACCGTGCTTGTTCGATGCTGTGCTTTGCGCAAGTCCGCTATGCGCGTCGTCGCGATCTTCTCGCCGTAGATGGACAGCTATGGCCATGTGAAGGTGGAAATAGGGCGATGGGAAGACGACGGCAGAGCTTTCATTAACGGAGACTATGGCGAAGTGACGGACTGTGCAGGATCAATTGCTTCTTCTCAGAGCCGTGCCAATTGGCAACGACAACCATGAAAAAGTAGTCATGTCACTGATGGACAGAGCGAGTTGCCATCAAAAATTGTGCGAAAGTTCCAGTCGATTCCCGCCACAGGAAGGAACACATCCTTAGCAGCCAGCTTATACAGGTGACCTGTAAGGCCCAGTCAAGGGTCGAAGAGTGGATCAAAGCGATTCGTGAGCTGCCATGATCTTCGCTTGCACTGTAGTGCCACACGTAAAGAAGAAAGGAAACAGAAGTTGGAGGAAGTTGTCGAATTACTTATATTAGTGTGAACCACGCTAAACGCGGCTGCATCCGGCCGCGGAGGTGAGGTAGAGCCTCAGGCTCGCACGGCTGTGAGGCTCTGCTTGGAGCTGCTTGGGGAAGTGAGTGTGAGGTCTGTACGTTTACAGTCTTGCTGTCGGCGAGTTGTGAGGTTCCGACCATGGGCCATGGCCTATAAGTGCTCTCTCCTCTTCTCACCTTCCACGTTCTCCCTTCCTCGAACAGCAACACATGGCCAACCGTGAGTGCTTCTCCTACCGTCCGTCGTCAGTCTGCTATCCTTCCACAATGCTAACAAGAGCAGATACCACTCAAGCCTACACTGGCCGAAGAGGCCGCATCTTGGTCAAGCTAGACGGCTTCTGGCAGAAGATGCAGCAGATCGTACGAACCCAATCCCTTCTCACCACTTCCAGTTCATACTGACTGTATGCCAGACCGACGCTTGCAAGAAGAAGCTTTGCTTTTGGTATGTACAGATTAACTCTTCCCCTCCTCCCTACAGCTCACCATGGACCGGATCAAACGCCGGATGCCGCGGACCTTTGGAGAACCTCACTGGATCACCATACACCATCCGCGACGACGAATACCACGACGGACTTCTCTCAGGACCACTGGACCCTGGACGACGATGAGGTACGTTAACCCTCACTCCCTTTGGAACTAATGTGAGACGGCAGGCCATCATACGTCTGGCTGTTACAGCTGGACGGTGGAGACTTGAGAGGATTGAAAGTCATAGCTTCCTCTCGGCATTGGAACTCAATCGACGGCGATGGCGTACAATCATCACTCAATAGAATCACAGAGACGCAGCCAAGCGTATGCGGTGATGACTGCAACGTGGACAACACACCCCAAGCCCCCACAGCACACTTGGTCTAAGAGTACGTCAAAGTGCACTTCATGCCGTGATTAAGATTGAGCAGAGATGAGAGACGGCATTTGTGAGATAGTGTACAAGCTTTGATGCGTGGCGCTCCATCGGCGCCGAGATCCTTGCTCCGCTCCTTGACTTTGGTCAGCCCTGTGCTGCACATGCAGAATCTTACACAGTTACGCATCTCCCCATCAACTCCTTCAACAGCCCACGCCTCGATGCCTTGACTCCATGATCTTACCACCTCAAGCTCCGGCTCTGCGGGTCGCATGACAAATGCTGGCGTGGCGGCGAGTCATGTCATGTCAGGGAGGGCATGCCTTGGTCGTATTTGCGGATCTCGCGTGCGTCCTCGTAGAAGACGATGGCAACGTTCATTCTAGACTTCGCCGACGTCTTGATGAACTTGCAGCCGAAGGAGCGCGCGAGTGGCAGACCGGCCATTGCAGCGGGTTGCGCCTTTCTCTTGGGGACTCGCAAGAGAGACCATCGGTCGAATCATCCAGTCGCAGCTACGCCGTACCCAGCCGGACAGGCTACCTTCGCAGCTTACTCCTGCCCGTTCGACTTTGTCGCGTTTGAGCTCGGTCTCTCCAGCAGCGATCAGGCTCGAGTCGTACTCTGCCGTGACCGGAAGCGGCCTTGGCCTACATCGTAGTTGCTGATTCCTCATTGCACGTAACGCTCAAACCTCCGATATTATCTCCGACAGAGCCGCTGGGATGAAGGGTAACTTGTTGTCTGTCCCGCAAGCTCCCAGCCCGTTATTGGTGGCCTGCCGCTTCTGCTCTTTCTTAGATAGTTGCTTAAACAATACGCTTCGGCTGGCATGCCCGTCTGTGTGCAGTGGATGTCGTGGGAGGTGGAATACGTTAGCGCGGCTGAGAATAGAGTACACGTTGCGATAGAATCGAGCTGCATCGATGTTCTTTGCATCGAGCGCTGCGACGGTCTTGTTCAAGCAGCTGTAGCCTGCGGGGCTGTGCTGCAAGTGGGTATTGAACTCATGAACGAGATCGAACATGGCGAGAGTCGGCGGGTCGAACGTGTACTGGTTGTAGTCCGGCATCGTTGCATGAGTGCCACGCATTGTGCGAGTCCAAGGCACCATAGCTTTTTGAGCTTTCTAGGCTTCTTGCGTCTTGGGCTGGTCGTCGACTATGTCGATCGACATCGCATCAAAACTTGCATGGTAGGAATCGAAAGGATCTTTCCAGTTTCGCGCCGATCGACCGAAGCTGCGATCAATCCGTGCGACGGTGTATGTTGATCTCTCCACCCGAGACTTCCTCTTCGTTCTCATCCTCTTGTACGGGAGTAACGATCGTGCGCTTAGAATGCCTCCCGACACTTCTCGACGCTGCATCGTCGCGAGATACGTCCTCTCCTCCTCTTGCGCCTTCTTCATTTCCTCAGCCTGCTCACACACCTTTCTGGCACCGGTCTTGCGCAGTGCCTTGAAGCCTCGCACGCTCCTTTCTATCCTTCGCTCCGGTACCGTCGAGATCTTTGCAGGGAGTCGATGTTTGGATCTGTCCGGAGAAGTGTAGAAGTTGAGGATGAGGGCGCCGAGGCATCTTTCGGATCTCTTACTCGGGACGAGATTGATGGCTCCATTGCGTCCTGTGGCTCTAAGAGCGGATTTCGACCTGTCTTCTCCATTGTGCCGTGAAAGGAGTGCTTCTACACGCAGCCTCGCTCGCAAAGGTGTACCGGCAGTCTAGTGCAGGCCGGGTGCCATTTGTAGCTTTTCGGGTCCCGGACGGCGAGATAGTCGGTGCTAAGGTCCGACGCGCTCAAGTTGAACGAACAGGGCTTGCAGGGTTCTTGCGCAGGGGATGGGTGCTCTTGCCGGTGTCGCATTCCGGCCGGTATCGCTGGTAGGGGTGGCGGTCCGGCTTCCGGAGACGCTCGTCGTAGCTGGCAGACTCCTCGATGCGTAAGCATTGCGCGAAGTGCTCCCCGTGCCTTGTGAAAGTCTTGGACGAGGATCCCATGATTGTTCCTGAATATTCCGCGCTCTTTGATACGGTCTTGAACGCGCTCCCATTGCTGCCGAAGACAGCCGATGGGCGTCTACATGTCGTAGTTCCCTGTACTCAAATCGTCATATTGTTGGTAGGCGAGCTTGGTCTCCTCCCTCTTATGTAAGAGCGCTTGCTGCAACTCAGGGATCTACTTCTTAGGCTTCTGCATCTGCATATCCTTGGCCTCGACCTGCAGTGCACCAACATCGCCGTTGCCTAACCTCGGAGAACGAACAACAGCGTCCTCGTTCCATACAACATTACTCCTCAAAGTGGCCAACTCCAGCTTGCCCCATCCGAGATTATAGGCTCGTGGGGCAGCCTTAAGATCGTGCATGTACAGTGCGCCGGTCCTTGAGGCTTTTTACCGCCACGGTTCCATCCAAAATCAAGCCTTCTAAAGCGATCTCTCGCGCTCATTTGACAGTCTGTATGCTCGCATTCTATCGCACTCTCCATAATCTTCTATGCAGCCACACCGCACACAAAAGCTTCGGCCATCGCGCGGATTGCCAACCATCTTTCGCTCCGTCCACGACCTCTTCTCAGTCTAGTCGTATCTTGCGCAATCCTCCATCTCGACCGGTCTTATCAGAAAATTCTGCTGCCTCGTGGAGAACGTGGAGCTTGATCGCCAAAGCCAGCCGTGACCTACCTGCGCGGCTTCTTTGGCAACAGCTCGTCTGAGCCGTGGGCACTCTTTGTACGCGCGGTTTCTTTCCTAGGTTCAACTTCTGCGGGAGCCGAAGCCGGAGCCTCTGTGGTCGTTGGCGCTGTGATGGTCGGAACTGGGATGGCACCAGCGGCGGTGCAGCTGTTGGTGGAGCTGTCGAAGTTGTCGGTGGCGAAGGTGTTTGGTTGGGTTGCCGATCAAGGCAGACCACATCGTGTCCTTGACCTATCTGTCGGTCAGATCTTGGTCAACTATGTCAGTGTCTACGCTAGTGCCGCGAAAGGTGTACTTACTGTTGGGCTGCTCTTGCTGAAACTATAGAGCCACCAGCTCTTCGCGGAGACCCTCCTTTTACTTCTTCCGAAGACTTTGCTCTTTGAAGGACGCGGTAGCTTCCTTTTGATCATGGCCGCAGCGTCGCCGAGATCATTCCTATCCTGCTCGTCAGGCTGGACTCTTCCGGACCAATTCTGGCGGTGACGGGATGGGTGGTGCGTTGCGCAGTGTGGTCTTGAGCTTATGGATACTGGTGTGTTGCGTGCCCCGAAAGGTGTCGATATCTGTTAGATACTGAAAGAAGAAGAACAATCTGCGTTGCGTTCTGCGACAAGCTACGTACAAGCACGAAGAGCAGGAGAGAGCCTACAGTTGGAATGATCTCCCGTAGACTGCCGATGCCGCAAGAATTGCTTCTGCAGCAACAGTATGTAGGGTATCCTTTGTCTTTCGACCCTTCTACCGCTTTCCGCTAATGACCACTGTTGTCGGAACGATGAAGTCTACGTCGAAGTATAATATAGTCATGGCCCAGATAGCGTCATGTCTAACCCTCCTCTCGTGTGTCGCTCGCGATCTCGCCTTTCCAGCCCCGCGGCGTCTGGCAAGCGGAGTGGGTCCGAATCTGCTGTCTTCGACTCGCATAGCTACAGCGACTTCTTCCAGGTGCCAAACGCGAGGCATAGCTTGTACTCGGCGACGACGTCCTGCTGCGTGTCCGGGCTGCGCTTGTGGTACTACTCTTCCAGGAACAGCGTGTTAGTCATGACACGAGTCGCGAACGCGTTCCACAATGTCCTTCCAAAGCAGGATTCCATCTTGGCATTCGACGCTGGAGTCTGCTGTCTCCCTTGATGAGGGCTTCTTGGCTGCTGCGAAAGCTTTCTCTGCCTGTTCGCTCATTGTGGTGGCTGATCAGTGTCTATCAGCACATATTCCTAGCAACCAGGAGTAGTTCATGCACATACCGGCGCCCTCATGACTGCGCTGCTCAGTGTTCTCGGCTATCGGTGCCGCCACAATCGCAAGCTTCTTCATCGTGCCTCGGGTGTTGGACGTCGCGTTCAAGGTGTTGAGCTCGCCAGCCTCCGTCAGCTTGTTCATCTCGATCTCGGGAGCGCTGACCTTAAGACAACACCAGACCGCCTTCAGGGCGCGCTTCTCTGTTCCTTGTGGGAAACCCATCGGTCAGTCCGCTGCCTCTGCCACAGCCTAACCTGCAGCTCGTCGGAGTTGGCGAAGTCCCGCAGCATAACAGTCAGACAGTATAAGATACTGGTTGTAAGCATCGCATATCTCTTCTCCCAGTACCTCTGGACTCAGCGATCCCTCAACATGCGCCCTGCTTCCCCGATGAAAGCAAGCTTTTGCTTGGCTGGGGTTGGGGAGGAAAAGCCCTTAGACGGTTGATGCGTCATACCACGGCCACGCTCGATCGAGGCAAGGAGGAACCGCTCGTGCATGTCTCCTCGTCATTATTATGGTTCGGCGTGAGCCTGCCGCTGCTATGGCCGTAAGCCTCAACAAGTTCGCCAACGGTCGTATCTTGCTCGAAGTGTGGCTGGTTCCTGGTGACCGAGACTTCCTGCAAGGAGCCCGGAACTGCCGCCTGCATTGGTCGTCATTGTAGTGGGCTGCGTGAATTCGTCTGCCGTTGACGAAGGTGCTACGAGCGAGTTGCTGGATGGTGTGCGGTTTGGTCCCCAGACCGTCTGGGGACGACCTCCCAGGCGGTCCAAAGGTACCTCGTGCTCGACTCAGGGCGTGGGAGAAGACGAAGATGCGGTGACTTTGGCGTGAGCGACTTCGAAACATACGATCGCTGTGCCTTCGATTGTTGCTTCTTCTTCGTAGATGGGGTTGATGGCGCGAAGGCTGGCGTGCCTGGGCTGAAGTTCGGGGCTTCTTGTTTGGCTTTGTTCATATGCGCGATGATGTCCATCAAGGCGACCTCCGCCTTCTCGGGTTCGAAGACGTACGGCGTCGTCCACAAAGTAGCACTCGCTTTCCTTCTTCTCTATAGAAGCTGCAGGCAATGCACTACCTCGCCCAGCGCATTTGCATCATCTGCGCATGCGCAATTCTATCTGTACCCCTGAATCCCTCAATCTTGAAAGAGTCACGCGGCTCGCTGACGGCCTTCTTCTTGCAATCCGCATACAGGCCTGCTGGATCTCTGAGTCTTCCGATGGTAGGTAGCCTACGGTTGCCGGTGCTTTATCCCAAGCGCATGCGGGCAAAAGTGCGAGCAGGCCCTTTGTCGCCGCCTCCAAGCATGCAAGCCATCGCGATCATCCCCTGCTCCCACCCACTCGTCGTCGCATCCAGCTAGTCCCAGAAACCTTGCATCTTGGTAGTGCCTTCGGACGTCACGTCGTATAGGAATAGTATGGCGCGCTGTGCCGACTTAGTGGCGAGGCGCTCAAGCTCCGAGTTTGATGTGCGGCCGACCATTCTGGCGACTGGGCCGCCGTTCGGTATGCTGCCACTCGCGCCTGACGTACTGATGACCACCCACATCTTCCTCCCGTGCTCTGTCTGTGTAGATAATGTACCGTTCAGCTGAGAGCTCGCAGGACATACCATGCTGCTCGTCTTCATCTTGCGCAGAGGCTTGCTGCATGTGCGAGTACGGCAACTCAAGGGTGGGAGGAGTCAGAGGTATTTGTCCACCTGTTCGGAGTCGAAGAGTGATCGGAGACGACTATGGTGTGTGCGGGACCTCAGATGGTGCCGTTCGAGGTCGGGGTCATGCGTGGAGTGACGGTCTGGTATGGCATCTGGGCCTGAGGTGGCGTTACGGCCTGTGTTGGCCTAGCGACCCGAGCCGGCGTGACGGTACGAGTAGGCGCGGTGGTCTGCACACTGCAGCAGCGGACTGAGACGGCGCAGTGTGAGCCGGTGCAGCGGCCTGGGTTGGCGAAGTAGACGCGGTCTGCACCGGAGCAGCAGCGGCCTGAGCTGGCACGTTCGGTGCGGCTGGCTGGTTGACTTGTTGGGCAGCCCTTATATGGTCGATGGCAGTCTTTGCGTTCCACCGTCTCGGTGCGGTCGCGGTCCTTGACTGCGTTGGCTGCCATCTGGTGCATAACCTGTTGCTGCTGCAGCGGAGCTTGCACCTTCGGTGTGTGTAATTCGCAGGCGGATAGTTTGCTTGCTCTCTTTGAAAGGCGCTGTTGGTTGTGATCGAAATGACAGACGTTCTGGATGCCCTTGGTGGGTGTTGGTAGATGATGGGGCTTGTTGCTAGCTGTTGTTGGTTTGAGTGCTCGACGTGTGAAATGCAATACATGTTCGTTGCTGCAAGAAGCAAGCCGTGATATGCTAGGGTTGCCTAGGTGGGGAGTGACGTACGGTGGTCTGCGCAGCCTAGTCTTCGGCCTATGCTCGGAAGACATGAGATGAAGGTATATAGGAGTTACCAATTTGCCGCTTACCTCACCAGGGCATCCGGCGTGGTGTCCTGGCGGCCTATGTAATTCGGTCATACGTTTCCGCAGCGTCACTGTCCGGGCTCGCTAACTTCTTGATTGAACATTACTAACACTTCACAGATCGGTGCCTAGCCGATTAATCGATTCGAATCTCCGAGACATACAAGACCCTACTATCGCTCATCAAGTTATTCGCTGGCCATTCCGGCGGTAAGTCCCTTCATCACCCATCGATCATCTAATCAGTATTATTACTGACCACCATTGGCCCCATTGGGCATAGAGAATCGTACACAACGTGAGCAACGCTCACCACCTTTTTGGATTTTTTGCCACTTTAGATGACCATAACAGAATCGAAGTAGAACCTGTAGCGGACATTCTCACCCCCATAACACTTGTATGAAACTGCGTTCGTGACGCCCACATTGGTACCTGTTTAATCGTGTAGAGCCTGCGCTTTTGTGCATTTCTTTTCCTAACGTCGATGTGTGGACCAGTCGAGGATGAGGGCTTTGCATTGTGGTGTCTTTGAAAACTTGCGAACTGAGACCTGCTCCGCAAGTATCTGGAGGGCCGGGTGTACTTTTCCCGTACAGTCCTACTCCGCTAGATCTCTCCACCCAACAACACTTCAGCTCTAGCTATCAGGTACACAATGGCACAACGACAAAGAGCTCATTGTACGAGACCCTCCCCGATGCAGCTTGCCAGACAAACAACCGCAACATTCGATGGACAACTGCCCGCCAACTCACCGCAAATGAAGGCTCGACAAGACTGTCACAACGAGGCCAAGCTACTACGACCTAGCTTCAACAATCTCTACCACAACATAGGAGAGGCTCCAGTCCTCACCACTATGATACGAGTACTATCAGACCTCTTCTTCGATGGCGCATTGCGCAACGTTCAGTTCACCTGGGTCAAAAGCTTGGGTAAACACGGGCTAGGTGTGACGGAACGGAAGATGAACGGGCAAGTGGTCATCAGCATCACCATCCAGCATGGACAGTACGAGAACAGAAACGTCTTCAACAGTATCATGGATACTCTCCTGCATGAGATGGTGCACGCCTACTTTTCGCTACAGGCTTGCCATGGCAACTGCGGTACTCCGACCAGCTGCAATCGGAGGCTCACCGATGAGACTGGGAGTGGAGGCCACGGGATGGCATGGCAGATCCTCGCCAGCGCCGTGGAATACAAGGCAGTGGCCTTTCTGAATTACAAGGTTGACTTGGGACGGCCAGATACCATCATCGGTCGGCCAATGAAGGAGTTAGGCGAGCCATGGCCGCAAGACATCATGGACGAGTGTTTTCCTGGCAAAATCCTCACATCGTACTGGCATAAGGAGGGCCGCTTGAAGGCGATTTTGCGAAAGACGGTGTTTATGAGGTCGAAGAAAGTAGAGCTTGCTACCCTCGAGGACGCGTCTCGCATATGACGGGTCACAACCTCTTTGGAAGGTTCAAGCACAGGACAGCGAAGATGAGTGCAGCCGGCAGAAAGGGATAGACAATGGGTGATGGAAGCAGTCGCACAACGCAGAGAAGCATACATCTACGGATTATGAAGATACATAAGCCTTGCTCTGCTACTTGATTGTGCTTCGCATAGCTTCCGCAGCCTCCTTTCTCAGCGTCTCTCCCCACGTATCCAGATCCTCGTCATCTTCCATCGTCTTGCCAGCAGCTTCGGCAGTCTCGATTTCAGAGCTACAACCTGGTCCTGTCGGTCCCAGGGCTCAAACTCATCGCCAAGGGCCGTGTCTTTCAAACCAGGCTAAGCGACGGACTTCCCGCCTAGCTTTCCGGCCCAATCACCCCAAAAACGTCCGAGATACGTTCACCAGCCCGATCATGCAGCCCGCCGCCGCCGCGCGACTGGTGTGTGAGGTGGTGCTTTCTTCGGTCGTGAAAGATGGCTGGAGACTGGAGGTGTCGTCCAGTATTACCATGTAGCTGCTCTCGTGCTTGTAAAGCCGTACACATTCCATTTGCGTCTCGCGACGTGCAGCTTGCCATCTCAAAAGGACCAGCCATCATGGAAATAGCGCCCGGGACCGTCATGTTGCCCGTGGATGGGTTGGCGACCGTCATCTACGTTTCTGCCACTTCCTGGTTGTCCTCTTGGAACTGGAAGTCGGTTTCCGTTGTAGGGATCGTGTCTGCAGTCGGCGCCCGGAGAGCAGGCATGGGTGATGCTCGCGAAGGCGCCGCAATGAGAGCCAAGATCGCAGCTTTGACTACCTTTGGCGTTCGCCTCCCGATTCTCTTCGATTCGAACCATCTCAATGTTGGCACCACAGAGTACCAAATGGATGATGTGGATGTTGGCTTTGATGCTCGACTTGCTGGCCGCCCAATCGTCTGCTGCTGCCTTTGCCCTTTAAGACCTGCATGCTGGTGTCTGCCTTGCTGACAGTAGTATTACTGCTGGCCGTATCCTTGCTTGGGTAGTGCGGCTGGACATAGCGCTTGTTCAAGCTCTTGAGCAGGATCACCCTCCCACTGCACTCCCCACTGCTCGTACTATGCGCATCCTCCGTATTTGCCTGCCAGGAACTCTCGTTATCCAGCTTCAAGTTCGCAGTAGTCTTCGCTAGATGATCACATATATCCTGGTCCGCCATGTTGCTGCTCGGGTATCGATGCTAGTAGATGGGTGCTAACGGTTCACGAAGTTCAGTGCAGAGCGGGAGGAGGACAGCCGCCGATGAAGTCCTCAATGCGAAGCACTCAGCGATGTCGAAAAGGGTCACGGAAAGCGCTTTAAAGAAGAAGCTCTTGGTAGGCGAGCATGGTACTGCCTCTTATGCTGTACATGGATTGCGGTCACTGCCAGGAAGAACCTTTCTGTCTGATTGCCACCCTTGTCATCTCTATACTACTTTGCGGACTTCTTGAGGGTCTTATTGGCCCTTGGAATGGAATGGCTACAGCGGCTATTAGAACGAAGCCATGATGAACGGAGACGAGTTCGGTCACGTACTAGCGTTCCCCTTGCCCTCGGCGACCGGTGGAGCCATGGTGTTGAGTTTCTTCCTGATTGTACCGCAAGAGAAGCTAGATCCTATCGTACCTTCCATCCACCTCATACCAGGTCCCAAGCTCTTGACAGCCCTCAATCATTACGGCTGCAATACCTTGTGTGAGGCGCCGTGAAGTTCAATTGGCGGCGGACACCAGAGCACATCGTACTTGTTACCGCGCTGCGGCATCTGAGACTCGCTGGAGCAGTCCGTACTCGCGGCAGTGCCACTCAAGTCTGCAGCGGAAGTGGTCCATTGCTGAGCACCGGCATGGTAGTAGCAGAGCGTCTCACATCCCAAGAAGCCAGCCGTGACGAAGCTGCCACCGACATAGACAAGCGCAGAGTTCGGCTGGGTAACGATGGAGTTGACGATGCCGCTGTCGCCCTGCTCGGTCGGTGGCTGTACCGAGTGGTTTGGACCGGTAGTCAGATCATGATACCGGTTGTGGTAGGTGGGGAGCAGAGATCCTCTTTGAATCCCGGAGCCCGTGCTATCAATAGTGAGAGGTGACTTTGTTCTGGACGGCTCGTTGAGTCGGTTGCGCAGCAGTGCTGGTAGCTGCCGCCAGGGCGCTTCCCGTGGCAATGATTCGCTCGGCAGTGGGAGAAAACCGGTCGTACCTTCTTCTTGCCCTCCTTCCTCCGCTCCTCCGCTGCAGCATGCGTCTCCATCCCCAGACGACTGGCCGTGCGTACCTTCTCGCGGATGATGTTTTTGTCTCCTGGCACCCACGCAAGCTGATGGGCGGTTGGGATGCGGCAGAGACTCCTGCACACTTATCAAGTTGTGACTTGGCGAGCGCGGGTATCCATCCATCGGGGGGTCCAGATCAAGAAGCGTGCCTTTCCGCCACCGGGTCTAAGTCTCCGTACGCAGATCTTGTGAACCAAAGCTCGAGAAGCCAGTCATACCCTCCGAAGTCGCTTGGCTTTCTGGAAATGCTGCTGATGAGTGGAAAGAGCTCTTGGTCTGCGGGGAGTGGTCTCCCGATGGTCTTCCGGGCGGATTGAGCAAATCCAGGATCTGTACCGCCTGCTACTTCTTCTTCTTCTCGTTGTCGATATGCTCCCCGGTAAGGATAACGACGTGCGGATAGCACGTGAAGAAGGCGTGGTCGTAAACTTCCATGACGATGAGACGATTGATCAAGTCGGTAGAGACGGTGCTTCGCAGACTGACCAAGTCGAGGGGTCGGTACGCTTGCCATTTCTTTCTCTTGTCGTAGTCAAGGTGCTCTGTGGCAAGGTTGCCGACGAACTGGATGTTTTTGTTCTTCGAATGAGCGCTCGCCGGTAGGAATCGCGGTGCTCGGACTGGGTGCTGACCGCTTCCTGGCTGCTGACCGTTTCGTCACTGGCGACGGTCTGTATGGCTGTGCCCCGGAAGTGGCCCTTGGTATGCGCGACCTCGGTAGCCATTTCGGGGATCTTGGAGTTGATGCGAGCCTTCAGGTCGTGCACCGAGAGGCCTCAGCCGATGGAATGGGGTAGCTCGTCGGTGCCGTCGCTGCAGCGGTCGGGCGTTGAACATTGCTTTCCGAGTGTTGTGGACAGCGGTTTCCTTGACGGAAACCAAATGGACGAGCTCGGCGACATCCTCCAGGTTGAAGTTCGCAGGCTGTTCGGTGCGTAAGCGCAGGTGTCGCCGCAATTCATTTGGTGAAGCGTGGCTGCGAGTATATGTAGGCGGCTGGTCGTGTTGCAGTGAGTCGGAGTCAGGAGGTGTTTGTGAGAAAGTAACAATATGGAGTGTGGGTAATGTAAGTTTACGTATGATCGCGGTGTGGTGGACTTCCTGGACAGTCGTCCTGGGTCCAATCGCTCCTTCCCCAACTCAGACGTGATCGCGGTGAGCTTCTCCAGAGGGACTAGTGGAATCTTGGCGTTAGTACTGTGTACGTGAGCTTCGAAGCTCTTTCCACCTTGTTCTCTTCAGCATCATTACGCACGCTTACGGTTCGGATTGTGAGCTGTTCGTTACTATACGCAGTATCGCTCGACTCCAGGCGTGCAAGAACAATGAGACAGGGTGAGGTGCACAGTCCGCCTTCGGGCTCAGAGCACTTCAGCGGTGTTGGTCGTGTCCACCTTCGGGTTCAGAGCCTTCAGTGTCCCCTTGGACTAACTTCGTCGCGATTCAGCATACCTTTCGTGCCGTTTGGCCAAGGGCTACTAAGCTTGTGCGAACACACTTGTATATAGCCCCATGAACTGTTCTCCAGCTTTCCAGTGCCTTTTCAGTGATGAGTAGATGTGAGAATGATGTCTGCTTGATGATGCCTCGTTGTGCGTCTCTGCCTCATCTCCGAAGAGAAGGTAAGCGCTCGCTGCTGTGTCTGCTTCTACTGCTACTCCACGTACACCAACTCGACACGAATATGCCCGCGAATCACCTCTGCCCCAAAGACCACCCTCCCCCATCTGCTCCGTCTCCTCAACCACGCTCTCACCATCCTGTTGTGCCTGCGGGCTGTGATGAAGCCAGCCCGTCTTGCCCTTCTTAGCTCGGCAATCACGAACGCGTCCATCCGCCCATATCCTAACACTCGCGCGAGCGTCATGTTCACACGGAACGCGCAACGGACACGGCGGCTGCCAACGGGCACTGTCAGAGCTCGATCGTCCTCTTCCTCGACGGCACGCCAGTCGAACCAAGCAAAAGTTCTGATGCGAGAGGGAAAACCTCGGTTCCTCATCTGGTACAGTATCGTCCGGTCATTGTTGGAGGACTCGCGGGAGAGACGGCCGAATGTATTATCCATTTCCTATCTCACCTCGTCAGTACTGGCAAAGACAGGCTCAAAATGCTTTCCAATACTCACGATGTGTTCTCTGAAGGTTTCTCAAGACGATATAGCTGGGATTGGGCTGTTGCAGCGTGCTGTGTGGTCTGTTCAATGACCTGGTTGTACGAAGATCACCAAACCGACGCTCCTTCCTCACAAGCTAGTACTTCGAGACCCTGCAGATCACAATCTCCCCGGACACTCCCGTAGCAACCTATGACCAAGCCAGCAACGCTCAATTCTCACATCATCATCACAAGCCACACAACAACCGGCGTTTTGCTAGTTTTTCGTGCGTGTCCTGGCTACATGGCGAACTAGATGCTCCATTCTAGCATCGCTCACATCAGAGGACAAGAGTAACAACGTATACCAGATACAGCGTGAAGGCTCTTTCGAGCTCACTACTTCCTAACCGCCACCGTGCAGCTCATGGTTTGGAAGTTTAGCACACGCAAACATACCAACAACGTGGCCTGATAGAGACTGCCGCTAAAAAGTCACAGTGCACATGAGCCTCCATCGAAGACAACCATACAAGAGCCTCGTCAAGCTCGACGATCTCCCTCCTCACCAAAGTCCAACACCCCCTTCAGCACAAACAAGTCCTCAGAGTCCTCGAAAGCACACCGCAGACTACACATCATGAAGCTGGTGTCCGGCGAAAGGGACAAGAGCAACACGCCGCAAGCAGACCCTCAATGCCGTGGTACTTCGTACTGCTGTGGCATTGGGAATCACAAGGCGGTGACAGGCACCAACTCGCATGTCCAAACCTCTTCACAAGTTACCACCGCATATGGTGGAGCTTGAGAAGACATCACATATACCGACCCCTAGGTGTTCCCAGGCTTGCAGCATACTCCACGAAGCCCGGCAAATTTGGGTCGGATAGCAATAGCCATAGCCACAGCCTTCGTGTCTCTGTGAAGCTTGCCTGAGGTCCGCCTCTTGCGAACGCAAAGATGTTGGAGGCTGACATCTAGATACTCAACTGTACGATACGCTTCGTTATCATTGTCGCTCTCTTGTCAAACGCCAATAAGTCTGCTCAATGGGCCATCAGGCTCGTATCTCCCAGCCTCGTGTTCGCCCTGCCATCATTGATGATTGCTTACGTGACGGATGTCAGCCTGAGGCGTCTGATCCGAAAACCTGACTCAAGCGCCAAAAAGATTGATTAGAATCCGTGGTCCGAGCTTACACAGCCAGCGAGAAAGTATAAGAACCCCAAGCTCCCTCTCCTTCTTCCAGCTTCTTTTCCTTTTTCTTCAGCCAAGAGCAACGATCTTGAAATACACGAGAGTGCTTGCCCCCTGCTCTAACAGGCCTACTCTGCCAGGACAGATCGAAGATCAATGGCTGCGGCCACGCCCTTCATGATGTACTGTCAAGCTATCAGGAGGTTCGCCTCACGCGAAGGCAGTGAAGTGTGGGCGACATACCGTAGATACTTGTACAACACGTTCTCCTTCCAGCATCAATGTCTCCATGCCTCATTCTCTCACTGTCGCATCGTTGCACTGTCTCACTGCCTCGTGCTGTACCTTTGAGATGCCCGTGAACATAATGCAGTACTGTCGACCACCCTCCTTCCAAGAGGCCGCGTCACGCTCCGAGAGAGACACGACCTACGGCGACGCTATGAAGGCCTTCAAATGTAGCAGCAGCAGGCACGCGCCCCACGATGGCGACGACGATGAGCAGCAGTGGCCGACCAAGACGACGACGATGAGACGTTGGAGAGCATCCCCTCGATGTTCTCGACTGAGCATGATTGGGGCATGGCACCCTATCACGACTCCGGTCACGACTGTAAGCTCCAGCGAGTGACACCTCTCTCCTCAATACCTCCCTTGCTAATCCAGAGATCTTAGAAGTACATCGCGGCACTGCTTCTTCGCTCTAGGCAGTCGACAAGCCTGCAGCCGGTAACGCGCTTGTAGCCAGCAAAGAGTTCTCAGCCACCATTCCGTGCAGCTCAACGAAGCAACCAACACGTCAGTATCACCTGTAAGGTCTTGACGACGAGAGCTAACTCAATCACTGATAACAAGGCAGCTAGGTTCAACGGCGACAACGAGTTGGCCATGACGCGCGCCTTCGCCTCCCAACCTTCCCACTCTCCTCCCGACCCTTCACCAGGCAGGAAGACACTCAGGACCAGCGGCAACAAGATAACGACGACGAGCTCCTTCGCCATCCTACCCTCCCTACCACCCTTCTGCCACGCATCGCTCACTGCACTTCCACATAGTGAGCGTCCGCTTTTCAACGCGCATGTGATCACGGCAAGCGAACCTTCCGGCGGCGCTCATTACCTTACGGTGGCGCTGACTCACGATGGCACCTCCAGGAGCATACGACAAATCGAAACCTCCAGGCGCATTCGAAGAACCAGCACCGGCCAAATTCAGCCGTCCGCAACTGCGATAACCAGAACGGAATGGAGCCTGCAATAGTACAAGCACAACAGACAACGGTGGAGCGGTGCTGACGAGCGCATTTGCCGGCGAGCCGAGAAAAGGCGTTCACAAGGCAAGTACGAGGATATTGGAGCACACACTCACGAGCAACTTCGCCATTCTATCCTTCCCACCCCTCTCCGGGTCCTCTTCGCCGTCGCCCAGTCCTCAAAACACACCGCAGCACATCTCCTCCATGGCTGCGGTGTCTCGATACAGGACAAGAAAAACATCATGCACACATTAATCGGCCGAACCGCCGTAGTTCAAGGACTGCACGTGGCGCTGAGGTAGTATTCGTGGCAGACATACGGAATACACGGCTACTCCGAGCTACAGACCCGTACAAGGCCTTTAACGACGTGTGCGCGACAGAACGGTGGGCATTGATATCACATCTGATACTCGCCACATACCCTCTCACGCCTCCCACACGCCCTACCCCTCTCCTATCTCCATCACTTCCAGTCCTCGTAACGCGCCGCAGCGAACTTCCTCCATGGCTAGCGGCGTATCACTCCAAGTTAGAAAGACATCATGCCCATAATCATCAACCAATCTGCCGCGTTCTTTGGACCGCACATGGCGCAGAGGTCAAGACATTCGTGGCAGAAATTACGAAGAACTCAGGATAGCTACATGGCTCTTTCGCAACGCGCACAGTCACAAAATCCATTAGCGGCTTGTGCGTGGCAGAACGGTGGGCGTAGACCGCACTCTCATTCCCTTCGTTTCGTAGACCCTTCCTTTCTCAGACCTTTCTTTCCTCACGTCCTGCCGTTCTCACATCCTGCCGTTCTCACATCCTACCATTCTCGTGCCCTTCCTTTCTGCTGCTCTTCCTTTCCTCGTCTCGTCGCATTACGAACACGTCCTCCAAAGCGCGCAGCGGACACTCATTCTTGAAGCTGCTGCCACCTGAGCAGAGGACAAGATGAACATTGCTCACACAAGCTGGCATTCGGCGCGATCGCCTTCGGGCTAGTGATCGTGGCGAGACAGTGAAGAAGCAGACAGGCATACCAATCACAGCGAACAATGCTTCCAATAGACATCGCGGTAGCCTGAGATGCAAGCATAGTTGGCTACTGAGCGGGGATGGGAAGGTAGGTGGTATACCCATAATTTACTATGTGTCCGACGACCTTCCCCTACTGTATCTGGTATCTATTCTTGCGCTCATCGCAATGGTCTTCGCACTCATCTCCATCGCGGAGCGCCATTTCTTCCCTTTCAACGCCACTCTGCCGGACATTAACCTTGACTGCCCCATCGATGCCGTGGAACAAGCCGAACACACTGGAAGACAACATCTCAGCAGGAGATATTGGATCCCAATCTGATTACCAAACGAGAAACTCGAGTTCCTCGGGATCTTGCTCGGTAATGGCATACCTCTCGCGAAGAGCTCGCTGCATTTCCTCTGGGCGGACGCGGGTTCGCAATGGGCTAGGATCGCAAACGCTCAGTTTCTACGCCTGAAATGATGAATGGCGACAGCGTATGGCACTCTGCCCATGACTCTGCCGTCTTCTCGTATCCGCGAGCCGTACTGTCTTTTCTGGCCGGATAGCGGATGCCTATTGCTGCACTCACATGAGCATGCGGTCGCCTTGGATCTGTGACGTCGTTCGCCTGGCTAATCAGAGCTTTGCCGACGAGCTTTGCAGAAGCCCTGTTCGGATGGCATTGCACGCTTGTCTTTATCCTCCATCTCCGTAGGCGTCCCTCGTGCGCGGACGGTCAGGCCGGCGAGCCCCGGCATGCTAATCTCGACGTCGAGGTCTCGCCGACAAGCCCACGATACCATGGAGCCTCCATGAGAGATCGTGCGAGACCTACGAAAAGCCGCTGCAACCTGCGTCTAGCAACGCCAAGACACGGCCGTGGAGGATGCGAATATTTGCAGCGCAGCCACCCTGCCTTCTACACCTTCGAGAGTGGACCAATAATTTCGGAAAGACACGTGGTCTTGGGCCGAGTGAGCTTGGTTTCTCGAGATGGAGTATATGCATCTCTGCATCCACTCAAACTCGCCTCATCTCAAACTTCGAAGAAGAAGTGAAGTCGGCAAATTCCACTTCATCTCCGCTCACTCGGCTTGGCGCACCAGGACGAATTCAGCAGGCCGATCACGCAACGCACGGACAAAGCTGCGGTGGGGAAGTAATGCCCGCAGCGTTCCACCACACTCCACTTTGTTTCTCTTCACTATCGTTGAGCTCGTCAGAGCCGATGGTAGCCGCCGCCGATGCAGTACCGCTGGTCGTCAGGTACGTTTACATGATGGCCGTACAGGCTGATAAGCAGTGCATGATGGCGATAAGCCGCGCATTGCGGCTCTCGAGGGGAAGGTATTTGTACCTGGCCGTGGTAGGCTTTGTTTGTGGTAGGTATCGAGTTCGACTTCTCTTTGTTCCTAATATACTTCCTTGAGCGCTTCCGAGCCATTGCTGCGCATACCATCCTACCTTTCTCGGGCTCTCGATATCAGCATGAAGACAGCATTGAGGCCAGGCCTCGAGCCTGCGGGCTTGATGGCCATGACGATCCAGAAACACACAACACTCCTGCAGCCTGGCGGCAAGTGCTCCTCTGCAGTCTCGCGGCGGCAGCAACAAAGAGCAAGCACACGGCAAAGACAAATCCATACCTCCCCACCCAACTCTCAAAATGCATCGCTCGGCGGCCTCACCAGCTCTTCCTCGCCCGCTCCTCCAGCACCGACACCCGACGCCGCAGCCGCAGCCATGCCTGCCCTCTCCTGCCTCCCACTCTCGCAAGTCCTACGCACCTACCTCATCACCAGCGTCTCCTCCTCCCCCCGCCTCCTCGCCGCCTCCACAACGATACTCCGCCGAATGCTGGAGAGCAAGAACCCGCTGTTCAACATCGAGCGCAATCCCTTGATGAGAAGTCTGCTATGGCATACCTTTTACCGCCAGTTCTGTGCTGGAGCTACGGAAGCGGAGGTTCACAAGAGTTGTGAAGAGTTGAGACAGCAAGGGTACAGTGGTGTCATACTCGAGTATGCGCTTGAGGTTCTGAAAGATGCTGAAGGGAATGAAGAAGTAGATGTCCAGACCTGGAGGAAAGGGATGTTAGACTCTGTCCTCATGAGTCAGCCAGGAGACTTCGTAGGGCTGAAATGGAGCGGTATGGGCGCAGCCGCTATGCGGAGAATGAAAGCAGACGAGGCGCCGAGTGAAGATATGCTCTCAGCCATGACCGCTTTATGCAAAGCCGCTCAAGAAAAAGACGTCTCTTTACTGCCTGCGGCGGAGGAGACCTGGAGTCTCAAAGGTTTCAATACCTGGACCATGCGTATGCAGCGTGCCTTCAATCTGGACGGGAAAGCGGTAGTCTACAACACCTACCAAGCTTACCTCAAGCAAACCCCGGCGACTCTCGCCCGCCATCTCGCGGAAGCAAAGCAGGAAAATTTTACCTTGGGTATCAAGCTCGTGCGCGGAGCGTACCTTGGCTCCGAAGAACGCTCCTTGATCCACCCGAGCATTGAGGCCACGCATGCAGCTTACGATGGGATCATGGAAGCGCTTATCCAACGGAAACACAACGATTGGATCCAACCTCTGGCAGGCTCTGGCTCCGCCGGCGGTGCCTCTTGGCCGAAGACGAATGTAGTCCTCGCAACGCACAACGCCGTCTCGGTCCAGCGCGCCCAGGAACTCCGCCGCCAGCAAGCCGCTGAAGGGAAACCGCTGACGCATCTCAGCTTTGCGCAGTTGCAGGGGATGGCTGATGAGGTGTCTTGCTCTTTGCTCGCTGCTGCGCGGGCGACCGAAGGGAGCTTGAGCTCAGCAGGTGAGAAAGGAGATGAGAAGGCAGTCAAGGAGCGAGTCTTCAAGTGCACGACTTGGGGCAGTATGTATGAGTGTCTGAACTACCTGCTGCGGCGAGCGGCGGAGAACAAGGACGCTGCTGGACGGACTAAGGAGACGAGGGGGGCTATGCAAGCTGAGCTGGGGAGGAGGTTGAGGGCTAAGGTCTGGTTGGCTTGAAGAGGGTGGTTGGGACTAGGAGTCTTGGCTGGGGGTGGGTGTTTGACTACGTCGGGTAATGTTCCGGAATGTTCCGGTCCCAAGCCTGAAGACATGTTGGGTATGGTTACTGGTATGAGATGATGGGTATGACGGTGGCATGGAGTCTGAGCTCCACGGGGTGATTGGATAGATGTTTGGGTTTGCGATGGCGTTTGTATATGGTTGTGGGTGGGTAGGTAGCCTAGCGTAGCATAGCTTGGTATGGTATGGTATGATGAGATGCGTCCAAACACACTTCATACAACTCACCCTTGGAGGCGGAGAAGTCGAGTTCAGGGATCTCTGCGTTCGTTCGAGGTACGTAACCCCTGAACCTGCTTTGCCGACTTATCGACTGACCGAATCAATCACTTACGCTTCATGCATTTGTCATCTGCGAGCTACTTGAAGCTCGAAGTTTTTGAAGAGGGTGGTCCTAAGCTGGACTGGAGCCTACCGAAACCCTAACCCTAGCCGGATAGGAAGGAGCGCTGAGGTCTTTTGGGCGGTGGGTAGCGAGTTCGAGCTGTGGGAGTGGTGGATGAACAAAACTTTGATGATGGGTCTGGTATGCTACTATATGTGACTGGATGGACATCGCTTCTTGCAAGCGCTATCCATACCGCGCATGAGGTATAACATAGCGTAGTGATGGCGCACGAGGCGTGAAGGGGGTTTGATTACTTTGTATTTGTACCTTCTTGAATACGCTCTGGTTGCTGGCTACTGTTGACCAAGCTGCTACACCAGAGCAAGTCCTTTTGCGCTTCCTGTTGAGCCCTCAGTCAGAAGAGGATGTTGCTCATGTGCGGAGAAGTGGTTTTAGGACTGAAGCGACTAGCTACACCAGAGCATGTGCTTTTGCGCTTCCTATTGAGCCCTCAGTCAGGAGAGGATCTTGCTCATGTGCGGAGAAATGATTTAGGACTGAAGCGACTACCTTCCGCCCGAGAATCGAGATCTGACTTCCGAGTTTGTATGCTCGTGATCTTTATCGTATACCTTCTTTCCATGTTACTGCTTGGGTCCGGATGCGAAGAGCCGAAAGGACCGAGCTCGTTGTTGTAGACGCCCGTGTTGTCCTCCTCAGGCTTCACCCCGGCGAGCGAAGGTATTGAGCTGCTGTGGCATGCCTCTGGCGAGCCCTGTCCGCTTTTGCAGCCGCTACTTGGGCTCTCAATCGAATGGCCAGGGCCGGCGACGCTCAAAGTACCGCCGCCGGAGTGATCCAAATAGCCGGCAAATGTGATCTAGTCGAAGTTCTGCGTATGGCCGGAGCAAAGCTAGTTGGAGACGTGGATGCAGTACCTGAGGACTCCTCCTCACCGAATCCGTCGGCTTTGGTATCTATGAGGATTCTACGCAGCGGGATGCGAAGCCGAAATGGAGCGAGATTCTGATGCTGAGAGTGTTGACAAATCTGCCGGAGAGGAAGCCCAGCAGATTTTCCGCTACCTCCAATTCAGGCTCGTGCTCCGCGAGAGAGAGATACTGTCATGTGAGCGTGTGTTGTTCGGGTAGTTGCTAGCCGAGGGTTTATACCTAAAGGGGATGTCAAGCCGGGCTCTCGCGGAGCCTCCGCGGCACGCCCGATGTATACATTATCACATTGCACAGAACGCAAGCGTATACTATGTACCGATACCCTGCAACTCATCTTCGGCCGCGTGGGTCTGAAATGGAGGTAGATTTTCCGAGGGCTAAACACTTGTTCGGTGAAGGGTGGGGTCTCTTCTTGAACGAGCGCGGAGTGGAATGGAGGACCACCCTTGACCTAGCCGGAGGAGCGCACCTTTACCAGTTCCAGATCTGCTTCGTGATAGCCGTAGTTGCGAACTTCAGTTTACTTTCGCGCGGAACCCTAAGCCCAATGTCAACCGCTTGGGCGGCAAGCAGAAAGCCGCCTTAGTCGGAGTCAGTCATCTGTCAACGCTCGCTGACTGTGTAATACTTGGGGGTAGTCGTTGGCGGATATTTTAACACCTGCCAAAAGCGCAGGGTTGCGGGCGCTATAGGGCAAGGCCAAGTGCTTCGGGGGCCATAGCGCAGGATGTTGTTGATAGATGTCATGTATACTCCTCGATGTTATACTCTGAGGTAGACACTGCCGAATACTTCAGCACCTGTCAGAAGCATAAGAGCCGAACAGCCAGCCGCGTGGTGGCAATGACCGCTACATCTTTCGCGAAGTACGCATGTTAGTACACCCTCTCTGCTCATCTAGTGTTAGGCCAAATTCTACATCTGTGATGTAGCTTTGCACGATTAGGCGCCGGCTCAGCGGCGCAAGGCTGTCTAGAAGTGCACTAGTATGACCAGGACGCAGGACAAAATCTGCAAGAGCGCTGACGGCTGAAGGAAGAGAAGTAGTTACCGCCCTCATCAACTACCAGAACCTCCTTCTCCCCATTCTCCTTCCCCTTCCCGCTGCGCAAGTACTCCCACATCTCCAGGCCAAACAACCTAGTATCCCCATACCGCCCCATCCACTCCCCACTTGAAGCCAAGCACCCAAGCGAGGTATTGAACCTTCGCTTGAAGACGGTCCCATGCTGCAGTGGGATACGTATCGGCAGACCGTCCTTGTTGAGCTTCACAGCTGTGGATGCACCTAACACCTTCCAGACCTTGAGACGGTTGCTGCTGCTGCCTACCGCTGTTGCCGGTCAGCTGGGACTACCCACCCGCTATATACAGAGATGGAGCGCCGAGACCGCCTGCTAAGATGTAGATCAATGGCAGGTTGAAAGACTTGCCGCCATAGCCTACCCCATACATATTGCTTCCACCACCCATGTTGCGTCTACCACCATAGGTTTCGAGCTTGCTAGTTGCGCCCAAGCGACTGGCCGAGTTCTTGCGTGACACGTCCTTGTTCGTGGATGTGGTCGTCGCGCCGAAGTTGTTTGTCGGAAAGCGTAACGTGGATGAACAGCTGGAGGTCGTTCTGGAGCTGTTCGAGAATGTTCTGCAGCGAATGCTGCTTTTGATCCTACCATTGCGTCTTCGCGGTCGTTGAGGCCTACTCGTAGCAGGCGTTTGGTCGGAGTGCAGATGCGTTGCTTCTGGCCTGATAGGCCAAAGCCGAAGCCATTGTAGGTGCCGATTTGCTGGTGGGAGGCTACTTCAACGGGTCCGGTCTTGCGTGTCGAAGGGCACGGGACTTGGAGAGTATTACTACCTTTGCGATAGAGGCTCATATTTTTGGGAACCAACCGTCTGCTGCGTCTCTGGCTGTGTTCGAAGCGTCACTCGCATGGGCGCTGCGCTGTTTGTCTACACCGTTGGCCAACGTCCGTGATCAAAGCATTCTGCGGCTGGTTTTATCGAGGTCACCGCCGATGTTGTCCGTGTGTAGGTACAGCTGGCCTAGTCGATCTTCTTGCCCTTGTGGTAGGCCAAGTTGAAGCGTGGGGAGCGCAGGAAGCCTGGCGGCGTCTGGTGCATCCCATACAGCGAGGATGGAATCTGCAGATCTGTCAGCATAGTCGCAAAAGCGTAAAGGTCTGTGATGAGGACCTTACCGTGCGCCAGAGCGGCGCCAGTGCCGCCTTTCGCTAGCATCCGAGAATGGTGATGCCAGTCCCATAAGCCCCTAGGTGTGAGATGGTTATCGAATTTCCGGGCTGGTAGTTTGCTTGTCTCTATGTAGAAGGGCCTTCCCGTGAGCTACAAGGTGCTGCTTCTGCTTCCTAAATGCCCGAGGCGCTTGCTCGCTGCCCATCTGCTCGAGCTTGAAGAAGGTGCTCTATCGTATGTATACAATGTCCGTGTACCGTTTGAAGACTCCAGCGAGAAATAACGGGGAACGCCAGCCGTAGGGTCCGCGAGCTTGGGTCCGTGCTCTTGCTCTAGTTGCCCTCGAGCATCTTCTAGTAAGCACCCGAGTCGTAGGTCTTCACCCAGTGAGCCAAGTCGGTACCTAGACCGATGGCGTCCTTCCTTACCGAGAAGGGTGTGTAGTAGGAGTCTGTAAAGGCCAAAGGGAGCGCAAGCCTTGTCGCTGAGATGGTACTCCATTGGTGCTTCTCAAGTGGATCGCCCTCTAGGACGGCGTGACCACGGTACCTAGCCTCCGCAGGTCAGTATGCTTTCTTTGTTATATGGTGTTGGGTCACTTGCTGTTTCTGGGCTCTCTGCGAATGCCGTCATATGTCCAGGTATCAGGATAGGTATCTCTGCGAGCTTTGGAAGGAGACGAACACTTACTTCCGCGGTGTGATGAGGTCTGTACCGCAGACTGTGCACAGCTGTCCGACCAATGCCTCGCTGGTTTCTTCCTAGTCGTGTGCATACTTCGTGCTCTACTAGCCGGCGGTGGGTGACTGTGCGCGCTCTAGGAGTTGGAGGTTAGCTCGCGTCAGCTCCATTGTGTCAGCTTCGAGAGCTACGAAGGCCGGCCAGGCATTTTGAGCGCCAGAATAGATAGCCTCTACCTGGCTTTCGAGCATGGTCTCGTCCTTGGAGGCAGCGATCGTGTCTCCGAGATCGTGATTGCTTGTTTGTGTATAGAAGGCGCATCTCGCGAGCTCCAAGGTGGTCTTTCGTGGCCTGTTCTTGTTCGCGGCTGGAGCCACTGCGCTGAACTGCTTGTTGAGAAGCGTGAGGCTCGGGGATAGGTGAAGGTCGTTCTGTTCGCAAATGCTGTGCTGCCCATGGTGCTGCTACCATTGAGAAAGAGGACGCGTCTCGTCTCACGGTCTGGCGCCAGCAGCTCCGAGGTCGAGTAGAGCTATCTAGGCCTCGTTGTGACGCTGGCGCCGAGTCTTCGAGGTCGTAATAGCCTGTTTGTGTGCAGGTGCTCTCTGTGGATTGAAGAGGCTTGTTTCTGCTTTCTGAATCGTGCAGCCGCTAGCTATTCTTTCGAGCTCTAGGAAGGTGCGTGACGTACACGGTGTCCGTGCACTGTTTAGAGGATTCGGGGAAGAGGTCTGGTTCCAAGTGAAGCGCCTTGCCCTATAGACCCCGTGTAGACTTCTGGTGAACTCAGAGAGCAAGCCAATGGCTTGAGCTCCATGCTCAGATCTTCAACATCCTTCTCGATGGTATTCTGTAGCTTGCGCAAGCCGCGTTGTTGTGGTGGTCGCCTAGAGGGCAAGCCGTTGCGGGAGTCTTGGCATCGACTTTGGCGCTCTTTCGCCGCTGTTGAGCCAACGCGACGTCTGCCACCACTACCATTGACAACACCATCACGACT
The DNA here is from genome assembly GCA_022814695.1 of Neocatenulostroma microsporum. Taxonomy (NCBI): domain Eukaryota; kingdom Fungi; phylum Ascomycota; class Dothideomycetes; order Mycosphaerellales; family Teratosphaeriaceae; genus Neocatenulostroma; species Neocatenulostroma microsporum. The sequence goes on from JAKLLW010000026.1 coordinate 39,018, forward strand.
TCCTCAAAATTCATGACATTCGTTGTGTGGCATATTTACGACTCGCAGATCATGCTCATCCAACTTTGATGAGTTTTGGAGTCGTGGCGGCACCGCAGGCACAAGGCACGCAAAGTGGCTTCCACGCTCACCACCGAGAGCACTTTCCGCCCTACAACACTGCCACTGCCTCTGGCAGCGACAAGCTTCATTGGCGCTTGCTTAGAAGGCTTCAGAGCTGCTCTGGTATGTGCTTACTCCATTATGGATGCGAGTTGTGGTGTTTGCTGACTCGGTGGCCCAAACAGCCAGCCTTCGCCTATGCCGCACCACCAAGCCGGCGGCGACAACAACACCACCTACACTCACTTAGACATGCAGAGGAGCTTCGAAAAGCTTCACAACAGGCTGTAGAACAGCCTCAGATGGTTCTCTGTCACTCATACTGCGCCGCCAACCCGCTAGAGGCCGAAGACCTCCGCGGAGCGAAAAGTGGTTGTGCGCCCGGAGGCGGCAGCGACAGCAAGCCTTCACTTCAAGAGCCCAACACACTCAAAAGAGCTTGGAAATGCCCTTCAGAAGGCTGGCAAGAGGTGGTAGCAAGATGGCGGGCCATACATACAAGATACCGCCACCAGCCTTGCGCCCGGGCAGCAGCCTAGCTTGGTGGATATCGTTATGGCGCTTGGCAACAGCATTATTGAGCCTTGCCACTGCTCCAGAAGCGACTCAGAGTGCCAATGGCGGCGTATGTGGGACTCGCAATCCACGGGCGCAATTTGCAACCCGTTGCCCGCCAACATGTGGCTTTGGCTGAGGTCAGGCGAAGAGGTGACAGTCACTCCACCACCCTCAAAGCAGCCACGACAAGCCAAATGACCATCGATCTCGCTTCGGAAGCTTGTGATCATGGCTAACTGCCGGGCGCAATTTGCCTCGACGCCCTCGACCTCGTCGTCTGCTCGTGGTGGCAGACTTGGCCATGGCGAGCGGCTTTCGGCTTCGAAGTTCAGCGCCATCAAGACAAGCCTCAGCAGCTCTCAACACACTGAAGAGGCTCGCCACAAGCACATCAATGGCCAATACGCATAAGCGCAAGTCGATATCACCGCCATGTCGTCGCTGCCAGATCATCATGGCTGTGTGGCTCCGGAAGCCGAGCGCACGTGAGCGTGCCTCCATATCCGCCATTTGGCTTCACTTCCAAGCATGTTTGGCCACGACAACACCACGGCTCGCCTTTCAACATACTTCGCCATGATACCTGCCACCAGCCGAATACAGCGTACCAAAGTCTCGAATCTCGAATTCGCCGCTGCCTCATCCCGGCGCTGAGGATGGAAGGCTTGGCCCGGGAAAGCTCCGCTGACCGCTTCTTCGGGTGGGCAAGAGCATCTGAACCACACCTGCTCCTCCACTTCCAACAACCAGAACAACCCTCCTGCTTGAGTATCCCCATGCTTGCAGTTGAGGAAGACCAGATCGAGAAACCGAGCCTCGCTACAGATGCGGCGGAACTCGCTACTCTCTGGCACACCACCCACACCGCCCCTTCCCTCCTTCCTCCTTCATCATCCCGACTTCCGCATATCGAGCTTAGTCTCCGGTGCGACGGACATCTTCTGCTTTCCACATACCATGCCTGCCTTGTTGAGCAAGTCTCCGAGTGCGCTGGCTCCCCTCCTCCCTTCCCCCCTTCCTCACTCGCTCCTCCCCTAGCCTTCGCCAATTCCGCTCAAGCAGCGAAGACCACCATCCCACAGGCTACCGACAACACTGCTGGCATTGGCGAGCCTAAGCAGCCTATGTCAGCCCAGCCCAGCACACTGGCCCAACCTATTCCGCCATCGCAGCGAAGACCAGCATCATCGGCATGCAAATACACTCATTTTTGGCGTTGGCGAGCCCTACTGGCCCATGTAAGTCCAGCACACCGACACCTCTACAGCTGCCTGGCTCATGCACGGCGCTGGCTGACTTCACTGTGGGCTCCCTTGGTCTGTGGGCTCCTTTGGTTTGTGGGCTCCCTCGTTCTCTGAAGAGCTTCGCCTCTCGCAGACTTGGGTAAAAAGCATGCGAGCCGGATGTCGCTCTTACGGGCATGATCACTAGCCGCCTCTACTACCTCAACATCTTGTCCGAGTCCGATATCTTGGCGGCCGCTTGAATGCACTGACTACGTACTGCCATCGCGCTGCGACGGTGCGTCTGGGCCTCCGCTTCCAGCTGTTTGGCTGGGTCTTGGGCGCCGTGGCTTCTGCTGCACGCCTGAAGCCTGCTCGTGGGCTCCTCTACTTCCTCAAAATATTGTCCGAGTCCGATACTGCCGGACGTCTGAGTGCACTGACTACGTACTGCCATCGCGCTGCGACGGTGCATTAAGGCCTCCGCTTCTGGCTTCATGGCTGGGTTTTGGGTGATGTAGCTTCTGCTGCATGCTCGAAGGTTGGTTGAGAGCTCCTTTTCTTCCCGCTGCTGCTAGGTCTTGAGCATTGCAGCTTACGAATACCCCAGCATGGTCTTTGGCTCCAGTTGGCATCGGTCTCAGTCCGCTGTAAGTCCAACTTCTTGGTATGGCGCGCTTCGCTTTCGAGCAGGCCCATATTCTCCCTCCCCTCCCTCCCTCCCTACCCTCCAGCTCCACAAGGATGATAGGCGTACTTCGGTGCCATGTCCCTTGCTGTCGAGCCTTCTCTCTTCCGCCTCTTCCTCCCCAGCCTCCCCTTCCGCCCTTCCCTCCGCTCCCCCTCCCCAGCATAGCCTGACCCTCCTCAAGGTCGACGTGCTCCGGCACAATGTCCCTTGCTGCGCAGGCGAGTCATTGCAGGCTTCTTCCCTCTTGCTCTCCACCCCTGCACCACCGGACAGGATACCGGAGAAAGATCGAGCGAACCTCAACAGCTTGCTCATTTTCCTTTGGACTGGTCGGGCCTTCATCACGGCTCTGCCTCCTTCTCTCCCGGACCTGGATTTGGACAAGACGACCACCTCGCCAGCGATGAGCCATCCGGCTGCCGTTAGAACGTGACTCCAGACATGGACAAGAATCGTACACTGGACCTCAACTTCGACATCTCCGGCCATCCTTCGGAAAAGCCAAAGTCCTCGCCGGCAGTGAGCCTTTGGGCCTGCGTAAGCGCATATTTCCGGACGTAGACGACCACGCCGCCCACCAGCTGTTGAGCTGTTGAACACGAGCTCGACTTTGCTGGACGCCGGCCTCCGGAAAGTGTGCACACCATCCCTCTTGTCCTTTCTCCTGTCCTCACCCTCTTCCCGACTTGCTCGGATGTTCACGTCTTTGCAAACTGTTGGAATCACAGTGCCTACTTCGGTAGCCCGTAGAGCCGGAAGACTACCTCGCTGCTGGCTTTTGGCGGCGGGGATGGAAGGCACTCAGGCTCAACGATGGTGCCACCCCCTTCACCCCCTCCTCTACTGCGGAGAGCTCTCTGGGCCCGCAGCTCATATCATTGACTTCGTACTGACTCTGCAGCATGTCCTCCTCCTTCCTACCCATCCCGGCAAGAATGTGCTTCTGCGCTGAGCGTGAGGTTGTCGTCCTTCGCGACTCCTCCCCTTCCCATACCCTCCGTCCCCTCTGCGCACTGTACACATCCGCCGGGATGAGCTTTGGCACTGCGAGTGATATACTCCCTCACCCCTCATCTGCGCCATCTTCGTCTTCCCTCCCACCTCAATAACCCTCCTCGCCGCCTTCTTTGCCCGTGGCGAGCTTCTCGAGCCCACGATGAAGCCACTGATGCAGCACACAGCTCAAACACCCTTGTGATACTGACTCTGCAGCATCCTACGAGCATCTTTGCGCCCCCGGAGTCATACCATTCGCTGCTGGTTATGAGCCCGCTCTCCCTTCACCTTACCATTCTCCCCCGTCTTCTTCTCGAACTCCTTCGGACACCTGGCCGAGCTCATGAAGCCCACATCGACCTCGCTGACATCAAGTAAGCCGCTGTCCCCATGTGGCCCATCGACTGCTGCTCCAGTCTTCTGATCCGCCACTTACTGACTTCCTGCTCCGAGCCCGGCTTGTCGAGACCGCAGTACCCCTTTGCCAGCTCCTGCAAACCTCCTCCGCACCCTCAGCTCCGGCTTCGGCTCGTCGAGCATCCAGCGCCCTTTTTCATTCTGCCTCGCCCCTTCTTGTCCTCCTTCATCCAAACCTCCGAGCTCTGGCTTGTTGAGGGTTGGCCTCACCACATACCGTAATCCTACTTTGCACAATCCTTCCACCCTGCACTCCGAGCTTCGGCTTGTTGGGGTCCAGATTGACCGACAAGCCTTGGGAACACGACGGACTCCAGTGCTGAATTTGTAGAGCCGGCTACGTACTGCGAAAGCGACCATGGTCATGGAGGTCATGTATCGCAGCAGCATACTTGGCGACACATCTGAAGTTCGAATACGATTACCGCCCGTACTACCTGATCGATCAGGGAGGACGAATATGCTCGCTCACGGATGAAGAAGAAGGTATGTTGTCGCTTCCTCCGATCATAGCTTCCGACCTCGCTGACGAGATAACATACCAGCACGGCCAGAGACAGACCGAACGCCAGCGGATCTTGGACAGCTCAGACTATACTCAGGTACGCATGCCCTTTGCTGCGGTATTGCTGGTATCCGCAGCCTTACTCAATGCCTCAGGCGCAAGCTGACCCATGCTTCAGAAGCCGAGACGGAAAGCCGGCATTCCATACGCCCGGGTCGCCCATCTCCGCACGGGCAGGCGCCATGCTTCCCAACCCTTTTCTCCTCTTCTGGGCCGCTGCTAGTTCTTATTCCTGCTTGCCCTTTGCATCTCGTCTCCCAGGCTTTCTGCATCTCTGCTGGGTGAGACGATATGTCCCCAGACTTCTTTCTTCCCATGAAGCCTGCGAAGACCTGATGGCCGCGGAAGACTCTCATGTATTCCCGTACATCCTGCTCCTCAGCTCTTCACCCTCCAGTCCTCCGTCTTCCTATCCCGCATCATCTCCGGTGATGACTTCGAGCCGCCTCTCCCTTCCTGCGAAGCTGTCATTGCCGCAGATGCTCTTCCACAAGTCCAAGATCGATCTTTTGTCTCTCGTCTCCTTTCGGCTCTTTCTCTCGCGACTCCTTCGGCCTCCGCATTTGAGTAGACTGACATTCGTCCAGCCTTCTTGAAGGGCGTGGTGCCAGAGTTCGGAGAATGGCGGGGAGGAGATCGGTACTGGCTGAGCATGGGCAGGATCATAGCCAATGGGTGGAGGAACGAGTGGATATGAGTGTACGTTGTCGTGAGAAGGGGTTCGCTTTGAGCATGAGCTGATGGGTTACGGATGCTGTCCAGGATACTGTACCGGAGATCGTGTTTGCTCGCTCTTGTCCATCTTTGCCACGCTGCCGCTTGTTTCTGTCGTTGCCATACTGGCTTTGTGCTCTCAGTGTACTCGGCACTGTCTCCATGCGGGCCCGCGGTATGTATACGGTGCTTTGCGCGTACTGACTGGGCATCGCTGAGCGCTGCTGTCTATGCGATTGCTACTCCCACCCCTTGCCGCCGCATGTACGCCTGTATGGTATAGCTCTTCTCACCCTCATCTTGCCGTCCCATACATGCCGCCCGACACGCAGAGCCTCGTGATGCTCTCGTGGACTCCTACTCAGCGCCACACACATCGCCGTTGTTCTCGTCCTCGCTGACTGGACGGGTCTTTGGGATATACACCAAAAGTCTTGCTGTTTGCCCATGGAAGTCTTTTCACCCTCGTTCGAGACCAGGTGCCAGAGGAGAATATGCGCCTGGGGATCCAGCCATTGGCCTGCCTCACGCGAGGCATACTGATCTTGCTGCGCTTGCCTGGACGCAGCTGATCCTTGCAAAATGGAAGAAGCAGGAAAGGGGCGAAGCTAGGTGCAGCGCTCGGTGGTGGAGGAGGTGGAAGGCGGTGCTACGGCAGAAGAGCAGAAGGGCGAAAGATTGTTGAATACCGTGGCTAAGCTGCGTCTGGAGGTGCTCAAGGCCGTTTTCGAGCGCTGGAATTGCTATCGTACCGCCGCTGTCGTTCGGAAAGACAGTTGCGCTCCTCAAAGGGAGCGGTATGTTGTGCCTGGGTGATCGGTCAAGGAGTCGTTTGGTCTCAAAGGATTGCGATGGCCTGCGCTTCCATCTTCTGGCGCTTTACTAGGCTCGAGTGGTCCGTCTAGCTTCTGTATGGGTGCTCTCCGACGTACAGCTCGCCAGCGGCCCTTTCGAAACCGCCGCGCGCAAAGGTATGCTTTCTCTCCAGCCCTTCTTCCTCAACCCATTGTTATGCGCAGCTAATGCCATGGCTCTGTATCTTTTCTGCAGGTCCTACTGCCGCTTCCATGCTATTACTGATCCTCATCGTCCACCTTGCCGTAGCCGCTCGATTGAGTGCGCTGGGGGCGGTTCGCAAGGTGTCGTGGCGTGCGCAGGCTGATCAACGGCGAGGCTGCTTGGTGTTGATGGTCCAGATGGAAGAGATTGTTCAGATCATCTTGGTCAAGAAGGCAGAGCATCATACAGAAGCTTGCGGATGGAGATGGCGATATCGTGTTTGCTTGGCGGGCTTTGTCATGGTTTGGGCACCAAGCTTCGCGCAGGTGGCTCCCAACAGGGGAACTTGAGCATTCAGCAGCTCCCAACACACAGCACGATCAATATTACACTACTGATGGCCTTCCACGGCATAACAGTATCCCAACATACAGAAACGCCTTCCGCTTCCAGCGCAGAAACCCCAAAGGCGACACGGCGCGAACTCGAACCTCTCGCAGACCCATCCACGATCATCTTCCCCGTCCTCCGCATACCATCACGTCCTACGAGAGGCCTCCACGGCACGTTTTGCCTCTATTGGAGCACAGAGCTTGAGTCGCAACTGGGCGCATAGGCAGGGGCAGAGCCGTGGAAGAAGGATCTTCGTATGTGTACATAAGCTTCTCAGCAGTATATTGGCTTCTTGTGTCTCTGGAAGGCCTTGTAGTACATCATAATCTCCAGCATGAGTGGAAAGCAATCGCTGTGGGATGTGGACTTGGACACACGGCGATGTGAGAGTGCATAGACACAAGTGAGATTTCTAGGCAGCATGCCTGTCTGGACGGCTCTCGGCCTCCGCCACAGCTATCTGCGTGATGTGAGGATCTATTGCGATGCTCCAGGTAGTATTGTGCTATTTCGTCTATTGTGAGCTATGTTTTCCCCCTGTAAAAGCTTCTCTTCGACTTTGTCTTTCCGTGATTTCGCTCGCATCGCAAGTCCAACATATTCAGTCCGCATCGCAGCAAAATGGCGCCTCCTCACACATATACACCAATGCAGCTTGTTGAGTACATCAAAGTCTGGCGCGAAGAGATAGCTTGGACGACAGAATACCAGAACGCCTACGACAGCGCCTACACGATCATCAACGGCCCTCAACTACACGGCCTCAACCGTTTCAACACTCAGATAGTTCAGCGTGTGAACATACAGCAGCTCATGCCACTCTTCAACACCCTACTATACGGCAACAGGCTACCAACAGTCGGAGTGTGGTGGTCAGCGTCTGGAGAATTGCTAGATTGTTACAACGCCAAAGGCATTACCGGTGGACGCAATCACTCAGTCGATATCTATATCGACCCGGCCATTGAGAAAGAATATGGAGATGAAAGTAAACTGCACTCCATCCTACAGGCCTACCTGCACGAGACGGTGCATGCGGCGTTCAAGGCATTGTGCTGCTTTGGTGAATGCGGCAGCAAGGGCTGCAAGGATGCTCACGAGGAGGCGTTGGGCAAGACGGGCCATGGGGAAGCATGGCTACTTCTTGGTGCTTGGGTTGAGAAGGAGATCAGCTGGATACTGAGCTATCAGTATGATCTAGCATTGTTTGGTTGCATGGATTTTGAGTACGTCCGGACTGGAAAGCTGCCATCGCCGAATGTGGTGAGCTTGGTGTGGCCTGGGCGGAAGATTGAGCTTGTGGAGTGCAGGTTGTGGGTTCACAAGAAGAAGACATGGAGAGAGAAGCTTTTGAACGCATGGTTAGCCAAGATGCCGCTGCTTGTAGATGAGTAGATTGCTTGCATTCAGATGGCGTTCGGCCGGAAGGATGAGCAATTGGCAGCAAAACACAGTATTACTCTGGCTGAAAACGCTATGGATACTATACTACCGGCCTCACGTACTCTCTTTATGGAAGAAAGTAGCAGGTCTCACATCTTTTCAATACACAGCTCTGATACAGCGGCTGCCAGCATGTATCGTAGCCAACGTCACATTTTCTAGAACCATACAGCAGGATCGCAACAGCACCACAGGAAATGTCTGTACTCAATACAAGCACAGATCTCACACGACATCGACTTCGCCATCTCCTCGAAAGGCAATGGAGGCGAGCTCAGGTATTGCAGTCCTCCGCACACAATACAGGCAATGCGGTCCCGAGCGCTCACAATCCAAGTCCTCTAGGCGATACCACAGGACAAAACGCTACCGTCTCAGCGTACGCCAGCATCCGATTACGACGGCGACACAGTCGCTCTAAGCACCCTCCCGCCCGCCTCCATCTCGAAAACCTTCCACAAGCGATGGCGCCGCCGCTCCGGCCGATATACGGTACGACAGCATCGCCGCTGGAACTGCCAGACCACCCGGCTTCAGCGGCGCAAGGCGCTAGTGCTTGCTACGAACAAGCTCAACGTAATTTGTATGCCAGGCTGCAGCAGTGCAACAAACATGGTGGCGTCGATGAATATGCCTAGGAGTTTGCTTACGATCTTCAGCAAATCAGCCCCAATCCTCTGCAGCCTGGGATGATGAGGTGATTCGGTCCCGAGAAGATACTGCTTTGGATGCACTCAATAGCAATGCGCCCTCCGGCAGGTTGTTGATAAGCTCGCGTGGCCCTTCGTGCGGAAGGATCGTACACGGTGTAGCCACTCCGAAGGCTAAGCCTACCCCGAAGAAGCGCGCGAAGAAGTCGAATGACGGTGATGATGAGAAGGCCTCGCCAAAGAAGAGACGCCCTTCTCCCGAAAGAAAGCTGCCGCTGCTACGACTGAGGAGACCGATGAGGGTGTCAAGGGAGACGCTGACGGGTGTTATCTCTGCGATCCCGTGCGATCATGCCAAGGATGGCCGAGATTCGGCAGGGACATACATGGAAGACATGACTTCGCCTTCCTGTACAACGAGGCATGCCGTAAGATAAATATAGAGGCTTGGTCTCAATGGAAAGGCGTTTGCACATATGTTACAGTTCTTATTGGTAAATATGGTATATCAGCCGTTGCTTCAATGCATTCGCACAGTGGGAAGCCATGCACGTCCACGTAGGCTGCGGCCGAAGCCATTGTTCTCCGATACTCGTCTTCGAGAGCTTCATGTGCTCAACAAGCTCCCAAACCAGGAGATCGGTATCCATCCTGCCTTCCTAAGCTCCTCCGCTCGACGGCGAAGTCTCGTGAAGGTCATTGGTGGAAATGTGCCCTGCCTTTTGAGGAACGCGCGAGGCATAGAGAGCCTGTACGTCAGAACTGTGGGCTGCTCTTTGGCATGTTTTTTCTGGGACGGCGCAAGATTCCTTGAGTGAAGTGCCATGAGAGACTGCTTGGCATCACAAGTGTCGTAGCGTGCGACATCGTCCGTGGTTCGCTTTCTGGATTTACACCAACGGTGCTTAATGAGCGAGGGGAAGAAGGTCGAAAGTTTCAAGCGGAGCAGTCAGCATGTGAGACCGCCGCTACTGCAAGCAGGGATCTGACGTCCGCATACGTCACCATCGAGTTGCGGAGAAACGCGTAGAAAGGAAAGAGAAAGCATGGGGATAGTGACCGACCACCGCATGGGCGGATAGGTTGGTTTGAGAATGGTCCCAACTGCTCTCATGCAATGCTATCAGCGCAAACAAACTGCCCACCACTGTGGATAGTCTTCGTCATCGAACCTGGCGGCGTAGTCGCCTTGACCGGTTGATGTGGCGCGCTTCGGTTTCCCAAAGTGACCACCTTGCGCAGACACTGTCTACTCCGCCTGATGATCTTGATGACTACGATGCGGCCTCATGAAGGTGTATAGCTTGTATGAGTGCAAACTCCGTACCCTTGACGTTTGTTTGTGTGGGTTCATGAAAGAAATGGGGGCTCAGCTTTGCTGTTACGGAGGGCTTCACGATAAAGCAAGACGAGCTTTCTGAGAAACATGACGAAGTGCATCTGCGAGTCAGAGGATGGTGAGTTCGAAGAACAAAACGTTGTGTTGTAGCTATCTGGAAATGTAGGCTGTTACTATTGGTCTCGTGCATTGAGCTCAAGCACGCGACGCTGACACCAGCCATCCAACAGAAGGCTTCAGTCCGAAAACTTGCAGCGCTTCCGGCAGACTGGGATTGATCTACCGCCGGTTCAGCATGAGGATGCATGGAAGTATTGAGTACCTCACTCTCTGACCGGCGAATGTGTAGTTGTTGAAGGAAAAGAGAAGAGAGGCTGCAAGACAGCGTGTGGACTTATATATATCTCGAGCACACGCTAAAGCGGTACTACCCGGCAGCTCCGTCTGCCTAAGGCAGCCGATTCCTTTCTTGTATGTCTTCTCAAACGTTGCTCAGGCTGTAGGTGAAAGTCAGTCAACAAAATCATATACAGCGACATTGCGAACATCACAATGCCTTCTGACTACGTAACCTGGGTGACCCTCCAGCGCACCGGCAGGGCAATAAGCATCCCCTTGATATCTGGATTTCACGAACAGTCACTGACGGATATATAGCCACCACCACAACCTCCGCCGCGCGCCTCCTCGCCTTCTCTTCCTCCCATCGTAAGCATGCCTGCCCATGCCCACTATCGCTTGACGGTACTAATTGGATGCAGATGGTGAGCCACATTTGCGGAAACGCTGCCCTCCTCGAGACGCAGACGAGACAGCAGCAGCAGCAACAACAGCAGCAAGCAACAGCAGACGGAGACGGCGGCGACAGCGTGGTGAACCTGGGATAGACAGCGCTGCCTTCGGGCTAAATAGCAGCACGAACTCATCTCCCACGCTGAGAACCCACTCACTCGTGTCACCACCCGCAGCCCCTAATATGCAGCGACATCGCCGATCGTATCCTCCGCAGACGAGCTTTATCCACGAGATCTACTTCACCCACGCCTGTCTCACCTGCTCGCCGACTGCCCTCATCCCCACAACACTTTCAAGCCTATACACTACCCGAGTCCACGTCAGTGAGATGTTTCGACATTGTCGTGAAGCTATACATACTCTGCGTCGTCATTCGAGTCCTGGCGCCTCGTTCCCCTGCGGTTCCCTTTGAAGCCGAGGTAGATGCAAGCACTGGTAAGAGCTGCTAGCAACTGATGATGGTTAGTTTTGCTCGCGAAGTGCATACTGCGGGAACATACGATGACAGCAAAGCTCATGGCGGTGCGATGGTGGCCTTCGAGAGAGCTGAAGTCCGCTCTGATTGACGAGCTCATGGTGATGTTCGCATTCACGTTGTTTGGCTGGTGTATTTGGTATACTCTGCGCGGCGTTGACAGACGTTTATGATGGTCTGGCTGATGAAATGTTGCAGAAGGGCGGGGTTTGTGACTCAAAAGTCACTCCCAAAACGAGCCGAATCCGGTTGGCACGCGCTTTACGTTTAGGCAGCAAGTAAACAAGAACTTATACCGCGGAAAGCCTTCTCCCCTCAGGCAGAGCCTGCTCTTTACTCCAGCGGCCAGTTCATGGAAGTAGCGACAGGCAGATGACACCAGCGGTCTCGAACAGCAGCGGCATGTCCGCTCCGGCGGTCTCACCAGTTTCCTGACACTTTGGGCTACCCAAGCATCTGTCAATAGCACGTTTACTCGCTGTCCTATCTGGGGGAACTCGCGTCCATGTGGGAGGCACAATCGAAACTCGCACAGTTACCGAACACATATGAGCAGCTTTCGCGGCTTTCGAGATTTTAAGGAAGAAGCCAAAGTCTCCGTGAAGGTGCGTCTTCTTGCCCTGACTCGAGGAGTACGGATTGGACAGCTTATCAGGAAGCTCAACCCTACTGCATGACCGAGAGAACATACATGGATGTGCATCGATTCCTATCTATCCCTCACTATTGCCACTGGACCAGCGCACTCTTCAGCGCCCTCTCCAGCTTTGAGATGCAATCTCGCCCACTGGGCTGCCGCATGGCCCCGATACTTGCGTAGAATGGCCGAAGAGCAAGGACATCACCACCTCTTCTGGGTGCCAAGCTTGCGGGATGCTATAGCGAGCCTGCTGCGATTGACCGCGAAGCGGCAATGCTACCCTGCCCAAGACAGCATTGTAAGGCTCAGTGTAGGCTTGTGTCAGATGATGGACGGACGAGTTGATCACTCTCTGTACCTTGCTGGAAAGGGATTGGATGGACGCCTGGTCCAACTCCATGGTATCTGGGGCATAGCTTCAGGTATCCGCTACGGGCGGTACTCTACATGCATCATGACGGGCGGAGCAGCACTAGTATGTAATGGTCACGGCTGTGGTACTTGCTGCTTACCAAGTCTTTGCAGGTGACATACTGAGCTGAGCTGATGTCTCACACATAGCGCTTTCCTCTGCCAACCGAGTACTCGTCGACCGGAGGTGGTGCAACGGGTTTATTTGCTATTTCAAGTCCAGGACGCCGGCTTCTACATATTAAGCGTAATCTCGACCATAGTGCTAACACGACACGAAAATGCTGGCGCTTCTACGAGACGTAGGAGCAGAACTTCAGCACGCGGAAGAGCTGAAAATCCAACAATGAGAGCGGCAATTGGCCTAAGCCGGCGTCTATGCTGAGACCGAGCCTTGTGCTAGAGACTGTATTGCCAGCCTCGCCAGCCCGGACCCGAGGCTAAGACAACGAATTTCACGATGCACGAGTCCCGATAGGGGATCATCGTATGAAAAGGGCGAGGCATGCCTGCTCCAGACAGCATAGGGACCAGCCGAAGAGGCAGAAACCTACGTCGCATTCAGAAGGTGTCTGGACAACTCATGGGCTGCGAACAGAGAGGTCACACTGATATCCGGGGCAGAATAAAATGCGTATTCGTGGTGAAGAGGCTGTCAACGCTGCACAGGCACCTTTGTAAAGTAAGGACGGCGGCTTCTCGGCTGGTCTGGAGATAATGATAGAGGGTTAGTCTGTGTATTTAGCTACATGTCTGTGACATTACAGCAGTCTCAGCCTCTGCATTTCAGCGCTGCTGTCGAAGAGGGCTTCTTGACGTCTCTCTCCTGCGCTCCCCGTAGACACGGTCTCTGCCAACCGACGTTCTCGTGCTTCGATACGCCAAGAAGGTCAGTCGAAATCCTCAGTCCGAAGGTGACCCTGTGTCGGCCGAAAAGCCTTGATGCGTGCATCTCTGCCACGGCGTTCGCCTGGTGAGAGTTTACATAGCTGCCCAAAACCATTAGACGTCTCTTGAGCAATCTCACCCATCCCACGCTATCATTGCCTATCTCATCCCCTATCTCATCCCCTCCTTTGCTTCGTCCTCCAGCTTCTTAGCTTCTCCATCCGGTGGGTATTGCCAGCCTTGATCTTTCCACCACGACCTCGTCATGAGCACGATGTTGTAGTCTGTCCAGGCATTGGCGACACACCAGCTCTGAACGGCTTCTGCTACATCTTGCCAAGGCGCTCCGTGACCGGCTGGGTGGAGCTCTTCGTTGAAGACCTTCAGGCATGCTGGATCCCCGCACTGACCTCTGCAACACTTCTCCAAGAAGAAAGCATGTACACACTCGTGCAACACTGTGCCTTCTACAGCGTCTGCTAGGCAGGCGTTGTGAGGCTCGACTGAAAATGGTCTCCTGATGGTGATCTCGGTAGGTCTACCGATCATTTTGAAGGCTTGACCCAGCGTATCGGGGAGATGTATCGGATCTTGGAGTCTTACAGTGGCATCCTGCATCGTATCGAGGAAGAAGAGCTTGCCGCAACGTCGTATGAATGTCTTGATGACCGCTGGGTCGACAACGTCCCGTTCCACCGGTGCCCTGTAGTTTCCTGCTTCGTCTTTGTATGCCTGGTATGCTTTACGTTGCGCTTTGTTGAGCTCTTCATACGGTTTCTGGAAGGACTTGATTGCGAGGTCTACGGCTTCGGATGGCGTCAAGCAGAATGGCCGCTGGTTCGGCTTTGCGAGGTGTTTGGTTGCAGGCTCTGCGGCTCGTAGGGGCGAGGCGCAGGCTGGCGCGGTGAAGGATGGAAGATCGGTCGCCATGGCGTTGTTCGAGGTCGTGGATGTGCTTTAGCAAACATGGATCGCCAGAGAGATGCTCTGTGGACCGCTGGGCTGTCTGAAAGTCTGAAACGCGAGTTTGCGGTGGTTGCGGGTCAGAAGTGCGGCATTGTGAAATGCTGCAGTGGGCGATTTCCTCGCGAGACGCGGTTAGGCATTGCAAAACGCGGAGAGCGAGACGCGAGTACTTCCAAACCGCACTCTGGACGCGTTATACTGCAATCGCTCGGGCCTATCGTTCTTCAACGGCTGGTAAAAATGAGATCAGGTCCAAATACTATTGATTCAACGATGGCACAGCCAGCCATTTTTCGCCTGGTCTAAAATATGATTACACGGAGATACAAAAGCATCAAGACTCATCGCCTGGTGATGTCTTGAGCAAAAAGAGTATGAAAGAAGTCGTTTCAGGCGTAATAACAAGCAAAAAAAGTCAATTTTGGGCGTGATTGAGAAGCACATCATATTGTTGTCGACGAGTCTTGAGTATATTGATGGGGTCGATCGGTGTAGGTTCAACTAGAACGCTACACAGAAGAGTAACACGTTAGCACAGTTCAATCAATATGTTAACATACCCGGGTGACAATGTGGCGAGCACTGAAACCGAGTGAACCTGCCAATGCTCATTGCATCCAATGACATCGAGCCACAAGGATTTCGGTCACAATGATATAGCCTCTCTGGGCTACCCCCGAGCTTATGCCGGCAGTTCTACTTGCCAGAACTCCCCACTTTACCTCAGCAAGGTCGCTGCCCGTTTGCACAGCATATTAGGGTCTACTGGGCATACACGAGGTCCATATTTTACATATCAGGCGTCATACAGCCTCACAGGCCGCTAAAAGCATTGACAACGAGCTTAGGAACATTGTTTGCTCCTCGTTATCTTATTGGCACAGCCTTCTTGACCATCTGTAGCTTATTATCTACGATCTCCCATGAAATGCAGCGTATTGTGTTGGGAGAGACGCGCCCACCAGCCCTGAAAGCCGTACCGGATTGAGCACAATAGTTCGAAGCCATTGCGCTCTACATACAAGCCCCATACATTCCACTGCGTCGCACCATTCGATGATCGTAAGTGCAAGTTCCCCTAACAGTCGCTCTCGCAGTCGAGCCATTGAGGTGCGTTCCCATCTTGCGGTGCACCTGCCGGAGCGCAGGGATGGATTTGCATGTGATGCGATCGACAGTGGCCGAGCCTCCCGCGACTACGCTTGGACCCCGCTCTCCAAGTCTACCCTTCCCTGGTTGACCATCGCACAACGGATTTTTGTCTTCGCCAGAACTATCCTGCTCCCTACGCAGGACATCGCAGCACTTCCACATCAACAGCCCACGCCGGTCACCCCAAACAGAAGACTTCATCTGCCATGGCGGAGAGTGGTGGCGGCGACTACGACGCGCATCGCACAACATCACAGCCACCTAACAACCAGGACGGCCAATACAAGTATATGAGCGACAGTCTTACCGATCCATCCTTCGACGCAAGCCCTGGTCCGGATGCTGCACATCCACCGACGAACAGCGACACAACACTACCAATATCAGCGAGCAATGTCACACATGCGCAAGACGATCAGACCAAGCAAGCCCAGCGCTTTTTCCGCTATTTCGACCTCCCGGGAGAACTTCAGAAGCAGGTCTTTCACACAGTCAGCAGGCTCCTCCTGAGTGACAGAATCAATGCTAGTATTGCATTCAAGCAGGCTGGTGAAGACTACGGGCCACCGCTTGAAGCAATCGTCCACATGTACGAGGACACTCTGCTTCGCAACCCAGAGTTCGCCGCAAAGGTGTGGAGCCATCCAGAATTCGAGGCACGCAACCCACAGAACTTGAAGCCGAGAGGCAGTTCCGAAACCTTCACGGTTCTTATCGCCAGGGCTAAAGCCAACGACGAAACAGCCGAGGTGGGCAGATTGGAGGCAGAGAAGATCGTGAGCCTGCAGGAGTATCGTAGACAAAGCATGTATCACTCTCGTGCGTACCGCGAGGATCAAGACAAGCCCACGAAAGATATGCGGAGGCGGCTTGACTTACCAGTCCGCGGTGTCCGGACATGGCTGGAGTACATCGAAGCAGCTAAGCAACGGGGCGATGGGGACGAAGCAGGGAGATTGAGGAAGGCGCGCCAAGAAGCGGAAGATTTGGTGAGTGGGGCGAAGGACAAGTTTGCGGTGCTTTACAAGGTCCTGAAGCCGTCGCTGGAAGACCCGGGGCATCTATCCAGGACCTGCCGCGGCTGCGGCAACGTACATGCAAAGCTACCACGTCTGCCCACGCTGCAGCACTGTAGCCGTGATTGCTCCGATCTCTGGGTGTCCGACATCTACGTGTCCGAAGGCACGCTGAGCAGCTATCACATTGATCTCCAGGACCTCGCAGGCCTCTGCTTCCCATTGCGCTGGGGGAGATACGCATACCTTCTCGACAACCAGAGGTTGTATCACGTCTTCCAGGCCAACATACTCTGTCGTGCGTATCATGGGTTGAGATTCGCGATGCTAAGAACGGAGGTCGCTCGCAACTTTCTCACTCCTGCCGAGATGCAAGCGAACGCCTTGACGTTCCGAAAGTGCGCTGTGGTCGCCGATGCAGTTATGCAACAAGCCATTAGCCGATCGCCACGATTTGCTATGCCTCCAGTGCGGGCGACCAGCGATGAAGTCAAACACTCGCCAACTTCGCCAGACGCTCAGATCATTCCGTTCCTTGCGGGTGTCATTCCGCATCAGCAAGTCGAGTCGGCAGCATTCTGGCTTCGTATAATCAATACCGTCAAAGAAGCGATCCGCTTGAATCCTCCTGGCGGTACGGTGACATCGGGTTGGGTTGCGGACATGACCATGGTATGCTGGAACGGACTCCTTTACGACTACTCCATGCGCACAACGTTTCCGTTCAACCAGGAAGTCTCCCCCGTCATGCCCATCGACGAGTTTCGGAAACGCTTCGCGCCGGCCATGGGCGATGCTCACGATTCTAACATCATCAAAGCCGAATTGGCCACGGTGTGTCAGCGTACGCATGGATGCGGGATTCTGGAGGCCTCTCAAATCTCGGAGAGCAACTTACGCCAAGCCATCGACGCGTACACCACCACTTCTGCTATGCTCTTACAGCTCTTCAAGAACTATCACGCAGATCTGGTCGAGGTCATGATCGACCTTGCTGCTCTCTGCCTGAACGTTACCAGCGCTACCAACCTCAACATCGGCTCCTTGGATCAACGTTTCACGCAATTCTTCTGGCTTGCCCGCAACCTCCTCATCGATCATGGCTCGGTTGGATCAGCATTTCGCGGCAGCTTTGCTGGGTCTAGTGTGTTCAGCCGCGTCGAGGCTCGGCGTCTTGCACGCTTGTTCACGGAAACATTCACCCACCAAGACGGCAATGATCCATTGCGGGTGAGCCTTGCAGACTTCTTGCGTGGTAAAGAGATCGCATTCATCGTCTCCCAAGAGGCCTTCGATTCCATTACTGCCCCGGAGAAGCTGCCAGCCATAGTTCGGCCGGCAATGGAGCACGTTGTGGTCAACTACCTTGCGGTCAATGTTCCGCTACCAGTAGGCTGGGAGGGCTGCGGCAGAGTGATATGGAAGCCTATGCATGTGGCTGGGGGTAGTGATCTGGTGATGGAGGATGCCATGGGGACGTAATACGGTCGGTGAAGTTCATCGAAACAGGGGGCAATGCTAGTATATAGCATACCAAAGCCTACTTCTAAGGCGTCTTCTGTTTTGACCATGGCTTCATGTTTGCCTCGAAAGAGCTCTCCCGTCGGCGCGTGCAATAGAACCGCAGAGACAGGTAGTATCGTTTTGATCGCTCACCACCTCAGTTCCTTGCTTCGCCCGATTGATCCCACTCTTAATTATTGCCAATGATGAGAATGGATTTATTGCCAGTGGGAGACTATTCTTTCTCTGTCTGGCACACCACTTTTGAACATCGGCGATGTATTTACATGTGACAGCGGCCGCACTCCGCCTCGACGCCAAGCCTCACGTCTCTCTCGTAAGAGGTCACACAGCCCCCATTCCGAGACCACTTCTCAAAGTCCCTCCAAGTTTGCGGTCACACCATCTCAGCAGGATCCCTTGCGACCAGGTCGTCCGTCTTCATACGAATCGTCCCTCATCATGGCAGCACCAAACCAGTGTGCCAATGCTGCTCTGACAGCTATCCCCTCCATCATCACCGCACCCCAGCCGCCGGATGGATCGCGCAGATTCGCAAACATGGCGGCGGAACATGAGTTCGAGATCTTCCGCGGGCTGCCTCTTCTCAGCGATGCCATTAGCCTCGTCATTTTCCTCTTTCGGGCCCATCACTATCGAAGCATTACATTCCTCCTCGAAATATACTGCGAAAAGCTCATGCGTAACGGTGAGTTTCTTCAAAAGGTATTTCGCCAGCCGGCTTTCAGCAAGGACAGTCGCACTCCAGAGAGCCTCCAGCCTCAGAACGACAACCCGCAGAGCCTCACCTTCAAGGAAATGATAAAAGCGGCGAAGGTGCGTCAGGATTGGCAGGAGATGGGTCGCTTGAAGGAGGAGCAAGAAGAAGCGCTTGTGCAGCATAGGATGAGCTGCATGCTGCAGAAAAAGGAGATCCGCGAGAACATCGACGCGCCTTCCTGGCACGTCAAGCAGCACTTCGGCATCCCATGGTACGATGACGGTAAGTATGTGGACCACATCAAAGAGGCGGCGCATGAAAATGATAGTGGTCTGGTGGCGCAGCTGGAGCAGGCGCATGACGAGGATGAGTTTCGGCGTGAGAAGGGTACAAAGGCCAAGACTGAAGCGTTGATCACTGTCATGGCTGAGGTCAAAGATGATCGGAAGGTTCTAGAGAGTACCTGCCGGGGCTGTGGGCGCGAAGGTCGTTTGCCACGGGAGTCACCAGCATACTGTGACATCAACGGATGCTTGGTGAAGTATGCCGAGCAGGATATGATTGAGATCGGACGGCTGAAGGACTACGAGATTGTTGTACAGTCGCCAGAAAGTGTAACTCCGGCCTGGGGCGTTTGGAGCGAGCCTTTCATCCACCCAGTCACCACTCGGTCCGGCACATATGTCACGAAGCTCGTCGCGAACTTCATGTGCAGACTCTACTACGGCTGCGACTTTGAGACAGTGGTTCAACTTCACACCGACGGTACTCTACCGAAGGTAATGCAGCGCGAGTCCGCAAAGCGCTACGCTACGGGTGCGGTGGTTGCGGACGCGTTTCGGCAGCAATGGGTCGTAAAGCGCAAATTCATCAAGACTCGCAACGACAAAGACACGCCTACCCATTCTGTCAAGGTGGCCTCCAATGATATATCTACAGATGTCATCAAGGTCATTGTCGGCAGCTTACCAGAGACCAAGCTCGGCTCACCCAATTTCTGGAAAGACTTGGTTGAGTTCGGGCAAGCAGTCGGCGACCGAGAGCTCGGCATCATCAACCCGCACACTCCACAGTGGACAGTCGATACCGCAGCGCGCTACTGGAGCCATTTCTTCAGGACCAAGCACAACCGCATACCTCTGATCGAAGCCTTCGACGATTACCGTATTGTCCGCGTACCATTCAGTGACAAGCTGGCAGCGGGACTGAATGCTGTCTCATGCACCTCTCAGACACTGGACGCCCTCTGCCAACGCATCCATTCTCGGTCTCTACCCCAGATGCCTGGATTGACGCAGATCGAGAAGCAACGCAACCTCACCGTCTACTTGGCTAACGCTGCAATGGTGCTTCAACTCATCAAGACGTATCCTCACGACATCATGCAAGCATGTGTCGACCTCGTTGCTTTGGCTATAGAGGCAACTCACGAGCGTCAGTTTGATGTGGACGTGAGTACACAGAGAAAGCGGTTCGAGGCATTCTTCTCCTACGCTTCAGACTGTCTCAATCAGCTCTGCCCTATCCCAGGTGCCTGCCACTTCGACCAAATCTCCGACGTGCCCCTAGACGCCGCGCTCGGAATGGCTCGCAAATTCCTTGCGTCATTCCACGATGATGAGATGCATGTACCCATTCTTTGGAATGGTATCGCTCAGCTTTCTCATGACAAGCTCTTGCGAGTGATGATCGGGACTGAGAGTTTCTCAAGCCTGATGCATGGGCGTGAGCAGCCAGACATCATTGCTGCTGCATCGGTCAGGATCGAGCCTGGGTCTCTACAATACGTCGCGGATGATCTTCCAGTTCCTATGGGTATGGTTCTCGCTGGACAGGTCGGCCGGGTCGCTTGGGAGATGCGGCCTTTGCCTGATTACTGAGATGTGGAGATGGAAGAGAGCTGAGCAATCTGATCAAGTTCACTGCAGTGGGAGCTGGCTGCTGGCGTTGTATGAGTAGATAAAAGTATGCTTCTCATACCTTGTACAAATGAAACACTGCTTGCAATTTGCCTTGAGAGTGCTGAAATTCTCCCTGTGGGTGCCTGCAGTAGGACCGTAAAATTATGTACGGTGTAGTGTGGTTTCGCTACCTCACCACCTCAGTCATAGCTTCTTCCAGTGGGCTCCAACTGATAGCCGCCAGTTGTGCCAATCGAGTGAACAATCATTGAGCCGCCAAATTGTCCCCAAGCCCCAGCCCTCGGACATGAGGGACAGAATTGCATGTGAGAGCGGAAGGCCCCTCCGCCTCGACGCTAGTGATCCGCCCCCCGAGTCCCGCCCTCCTCGTCCAAGATCGCACAGTCAAAATTGAAGTCCTTGCCACAATGCAGCAGTTCGCAATGGCGGTAATCACAGCAATTGCAGACAGGCGGCCCAACAACATTGATTGCTTCCCACAAAGGAAGGCCCCGTCCATCATGGCAGAGGGCAGCGAGCCGAATGGCGACCACGATGCGAGATACGTATCATCAACGCAGTCCCAATACGAAGGCACGCGATACAGCCACATCAGCGAAGTTCTCGTCGACGCATCTTTCGATAGCACCTCCTCTCCAGACGCTACTCATCCATTGACGGGTAGCGGCACAACGGCTTCAGCGAGCGATTCCGTGGATGTCCACGAGCAAGCACGGCTGCCGAAGGAAGAGTGGATCCAGCATACTACCTTCAAAGACTTCGATAGACTACCCCCGGAGATTCAGGATATGGTCATCGAGAATTTCGACAGCCCTCTCCTATCTGACTGGATCTTCGTCGCTATAGCTTTCTGGGAGAGAAGTGCTAGGGTTCAGAAGTTCATCATCCCGAAGATTCTCGATAAGTTCGGAGACAAGCTCTACAATAGCGAAGACTGGCTTCGTGAGGTCTTCAAGCAGCCCGCCTTCAAGGACGAGTATCGTACGCCTACGAGTCTGACCCCGAAAGCCGAAAACCCGAATCAGTTGACTTATGATAAGCTTCTCAAGCAAGCGCGCGCTCGTAACGACACCGGTGCTATATCGAAGTGGAGGTGTGAGCGCAAGTCGGCCGTGCTCGAACACCGTAAAGCGTGCATGCGGCAGACGAAGGACCGTCATGCGAATGAAGACACACCTGACAGTATGGCGATGAATTATTTGGGGATCAAGAGCTGGATGAAGACGGTCAAGTACACACAGCACATCGCAATCGCGAGAGAGCGCGGCGACTACGGCCGTGCGAGACGGATCAACAACGAGCGCGACAGCCAAGAGAGGCGGAAGTTTGGGGAAAAGGGAAAACTCACGGTGATCTTCAAGATATTCCAGAGAATGATGATGGAGGCAGGATACCTGGTTGCCGTGTGTCATGGCTGTGGCAGTACATCATACGACTTGAGCGACCCCAGTCTGGTGAGGTATCACTGCGCTGGATGCCAGCTCGTCTTCGCTGTGGAGAACATGGTCGAGAGTAGTGAGCTGGCGCGCTACGGCATCGTGCTTCCAAAGATGCTCTATGACCGTCAACGCCACATGTGGGTCACCGAGGATAAGTGGGAGCCGTGGCTAAAGGCGATACACATCCCTGCTGGTATCATCCGCTTCCGGTCGTTCGTCCCGCAGAGACACGCCGATCTACTCTGCAAGACTTACCATGGTCCCACAGAGAGTCTTGCGAAGCTCCGCCACCGCTACGCCCTCGGCAGAATCAAGCGCGATGCCATACCGACCAATACCCTGGCGTACATCACGGCTGCGAAAGTCGCCGATGCCTTTCTTGAGCAGTATTGCACGCGCTCAGCATCCTTTAAAACCGCTAAGCTCGTTGATTCAGCGGAGCCAGGATCGCTCTCTGCACCTAACAACCTCGATCAGCGTCTCGTCACTTGGCTTGCCGAGAGCGATTTTCCGCAGTGCGGCGATGACGGGAAGCTCTGGAAGGAGCTTACCGACTTCACTCGCGACAGGCAGACTACAGAGCTTGGTGGCGCGCAGCCTAGTCAGGAATGGCTCGTGGACGCAACAATGGAGGTATGGCATCAGTTCCTGCTGCCCAGGGTGTCGCGTATCACATTAACAGACGCACTTGATGTATACTCAGTCGATGCCCTTGATTGCCGGCTCTTTGGGGCAGATATGTCGCCGCTCGCTCAACCTACTTCGACAACGTGGGACCTTACCGCTCTTTGCCACCGCATCCATGGCTGTGAGCCAGACAAAGTGAGCACCCTAAGCCCTCAGATCTTGCAAGATAATCTTAAGATCCACTCCGCTATCGCTGGAATGCTGAAGCATGTGTTCGACCGCTATCACCGCGAGGTGGCTGAGCTCGTGGTCGATATCGTTGGCGTCTACGTCAATGCAGCGGGCATGACTAATTGCGACATCGACACTCACGAGCAGCGGTTCTGGGTGTTCTTCAGCATAGCCAAGGAGTACTTCATCAGCATGCGAGAGCCACCACCAGGCTTCCGTCAGTCTTCCAACGTCCACGTCATTGAGGCTACGAGTATGGCGGACGGTTTTGTTCAATCGTTCCTCACCGGGCATGACCTTCACCGCAACTTCTACGCAGGCCTTCGCAACTTCACGACCGGGAAGATCATCATGGGCACGCTGTCACAGGCGGCAAGGGACACGATCACTAGGCCTAATGGGTGGCCGAGCATCTTCACTGCGGCTGGCCTCCACTCCACGCTCAACATCTATATCGATGATGCTGAATGGCCAGCGGGTTCCCAGACTTGCGGCAGGGTGATGTGGGAGTTGGAGAAAGACGTCAACCCTGATGAGTTCTTGGTGGATAGGGAGGATTGAGAACCTCTGGAGGGCTCTGTAGAGTGAGAGCTGGCGCTGTATGAGTTGACGAAAGGATGCTTGTTGCGTTGTTTACGGAGTGTTTGGTGCTTTATTGCAGCGTTTTGCGACCAGAAAAGCCACAGAAGGGTATCGTCTTTCAGCGTAGGCGTTGGAGGAGTTGGTATATCGTTCTTGGACCAATGTGTAGCTTGTAAACTATCGTTGGTGAAGCCCATCTCTCCTGTGTCTCCGGTGTAATTGTAGGCTGAACAGTCGATCCTGCATATAAAAACGGACTCTCAACTGGGGAAGCAGTTTCACTGTCGTTGCTGTCGTCGTGTGATCTTGCAGCCTTGCTGTGACGTCGTAGCTGCAGGCGCTAGCGTCTGGCGACCATTGACCTTCCCTTCAAGCTTGACGGTGAACTTGATTCTCGCAACCACACGACATAAGGATTAAGTATGCCGGGTGGAACCGACTTGGATGCGCTGCTTGTGCGCATCGATCGCCTGCTCGCCGCCTTTGCCGCACCGTGAGTCTCCTTAATCTCACAAAGTTGAAGGCGTGATAATGTACTGATATGACCTTCCAGAGCACCTCCCGCGCCCGCACCTCCGCCGCCGCCTCCACCACCTCCACCTCCACGAGCGCCTGGCTTGGCGCCCTCGCCTGCTGTCGTCCTGCCTGGCGGCAGATTACTGCAGTTGACCTTGCAGTATGTAATCTTAGCACCTCGAGAGGTGACAGCTGCTAATAAAATGCTGTAGGGAGCGCCAGTCGTTGTTCGCTGCTGCTCGCGCTGCGAGGAACAGGCGCGGCTACCCGTAAAGTGAGTTTTACTTTAGCTTTACTTTATTTCTTAAACTCTGCTTCGTCTTCAGTCATCTTGTCTACCCTTCGGCACCGGATTGCAAGCCTATTCCCGCGGAGATCTCGGATACTTGGCCCCATTGGACGGATGCTGGCCTACATCCTTCAATGCTGGATACATGTCTCTCCCGACGGCATCCCCGCTCCAGCATTACAAGCTCATCAAGCCCCGACAAGAGTCGGGAGCCCGATGCAGCAGCACATCACCGCCGTGCATTTCCGGAGATGCTCTATGGGCCACGGGCCTTCAATACCGCGGCTGCTAAGTACTCCTCTGCTGGACGCTGCTATCCCAGGGGCATCACCGGTTGCTGAACACGTACATTGAGGCTCCAGGAGTCCGATACACCGGCATATCGCCGCACTGCTTCCCCTGGGATAGTGACATCTCGAGCAACGTGACATCGGCCTGAATGAGTCATCGAGGGCTTTCTACTACCCTGTCCCAGTCAGTCCATCGGCTTCGGAAGGCCTATACGACACGTAATAGCTCACCATGCTCTTCGGGGATATTTGCTGGCCACCAGTGACTGCATCAAGGATTCCTGGACTGGTAAAACTCATTTCTGGACAACTTTGATGTTCCAAATGACTATTTCGAGGCTCCAGAAGTCCTATACAGCAGCATATTGCACCACTGGCCATCTGGAGATGATCTTGTATTCACTTCCGGGAGTCTGGATTTACATCACGTGCTGACGTGCCTCTTCGCGCTAGCGGGAAATTTCCGCTTTTCGGGTCCGGCTTTCCATCTCTCCTCAAAACATACTTCCTCATTCATCTGAATGCCTCTACATCGCCATAGTGGCTTATATACTGATACGGAGATGCTTAGTTCGCACGATGGCCTCATCTTCACCACAGCTGCCGAGTCCGAGCACATTTTTGCGGCCGTCTGGCCTAAAATCCACTAGTAAACCGGCCGCAGCGCCCTCAGACGATGTAGTAATGGATACGGAGGGCAGAGTGCCGCTTGGTGAACTTTTGGCCAACTTCACCAACCCACCAGACGAGCCTGTAGCGAAGAAGAGACGGATTGAGTACTCAGAGATCGCGCCCAAAAAGCCCACAGTGGCTCAAAAGAAGACGAAAGAGCCGAAGAAGAAGCCTAGAACCGTCACAGAGGCCGCTACAGCGGCCTATCAACCTCCCACGGTGGCAGCGCAATCTCCAGAAGTGAGCCAGTACTTCCAGACGGCTGCCGGACCCTCTGAACCTCCCAAATCTCCCTTGAAACCAGCCGAAAAGGTCAAAAAACCTCGAAAACCCCGTACCAGCAAGCCAAAGGCCGCCACGGATGACTCAACCACACACACCACCACCGAGAAACCTCCCAAGAAGCCAGCAAGCCGCCCAAAGAAGCCGAAAACAGCCAAAACCTCCCAGAAAGACCTTCTTCCACCTCTCTACACACCCTCCAAAGCCCTAGCGCAGGCAGAACAGCAGGACTTCCTCTTCGGTACATCATCACAGCTCGTCGTTGAAGAAGATCATACCTATATCCGCGAACTGCAGACCGCTCTGCAGGCATCCGAGACTCCCGCACAGACAGCGACAACACAGCCCACGCAGAAATCTCCAAAGAAAGCGATCTGCGAAAAGGTACCCACGGCGCCCCACGGAACATCATTGAGCCTACGGCAGGCGGAGAGAGGGCTTTGGGGCGAAGCGGCTAGAGATTGGAAGGGCGGACTACTGAGAGAGAAGAGCGGATTGAGTGCACGACGTCCCAAGCCCGCGGTGGTAGAGGGTCGGGCACCAAGCGCTCCCACCGCACCACAAGCGCCTATCGACCTTACAGAGAAATCCTCGCCACGGGGAAAGGAGAGTGGTGAAGAGAAAGAAGCCGTGGACAGTTTCCTAGACATTGACGAGATCTCCGATTACGAAACCCCACCTACACCGAGCCCGCCGAGACGTTTGGCTGATGAGCCGGCTATCCCGGTGAAGCCGTTGGCATTTGAGATTCCTGGATCGCCTTCCCGCCCGCAGAAGCCGGATATGCAGGGCAGAGATGAGCAGCCGATAGCGAGTACAGCCCACCTGAAGCCTACGGACGAGCAGTGGACTTCCCGGATCCGAAAACAGCTGTTTCAGGATATCACGACGGCCGTCCGCTCCGTGAGACGCTCAAAGGACCCGGAGAAACCGAGCTGGCATCAGAAGATCCTGCTCTACGACCCCATCGTCCTCGAAGATCTCACGGTGTGGCTGAATGCCCAGAATCTCCGCGTAGATGTTCTGCGGAAACAGACGAAGAAGGCTGCAGGCAAGCGTAAGAAGAAGGATGGAGATGGAGACGAGACTGGGGATGGTTCGGTGGTCCCGGCGAAGGAGGAGATTAAGGAGTGGATGGTGCAGAAATGGTGCGAGGAGTATAGCGTATGCTGTCTCTGGAAAGGCGGACTACGCGGAGGCGTGAGAGGAGAGTATTAGGTCATGCATTATGCCAGGACGACAACAGCGCGGCCCCTGGGCGCTTTGAGTATGGTATCGTGGGATGGAGATATGGGTAGGCGAGGCAGAAACGAAATGGTTATCCCAGGATGATACCCAGCGCGGACCCTGGCCGCTTGAGCTTGAGCACGAGATGCTACGAATGGGATACCGATAGGCGAGAAGGATATAAGGCGAAGCAGAGATAGCTTGAGCAGCCACGAGAACTTGCTTCATGACTGCTGATCTTCTACTTTCTCCGTGTTTCTCTAGTAGGGTTGCGTGCTCGTGATGACCTCCCTGGTGTTCTGACTATACTGCAGTTCTGGAGACACACTTTGGCCTGCAATATCGTAACAAATTTCAGCCCGGTGCTCCTGCTCACCCGATATTGGAGGATTCCAGGAATACATGTTTGTCTTCCAGAGCGGACTATGGGTAGCCGAGAAGCACAAGATGCCACGATGGGGATACAAAATCCAAGAAGAGCGAGGAAATGCTTATCCCCACAACTGCCCATGCTGAGACTGGAAAAGCATCTCTCGATATGCCACCGGCTTGCCGGCGCTTTTTGATGCTTGTGCTGCTCCCTCTGGCTTCTTGCGCATGTCGTACCTCTGGAGAAGCTCGCCAGTTACATGCCCTCGAGTTCCTCTAGTGCCTCGCAACGGCTGACTGGCCAAGCTTAGACACTTCACCTTGCCGAGGTTGCCGATATATGATTCTCGGGATGCGAGAAAGGTGATGGGAGTCGCTTTCACGCTAGTACGATTATTTGCCTGGAGGAGGAATATGGAGGAGCATATCACATGGGTAGTGTCTGGCCAGTAGTGTCTCCTTGCGATCTCGGGTATCTGAAGGCCAGCGTATGTGCGTGTGGCGGCGTCGGTGTTTCTCTTCGAAGCGTGCTCTCACAGCTTCTGAAGCAGACGTACGATAGCTCGCCTTTGTATGTTTGTGCATGATCTACGGCATGCTTCGGTGGCCATTACCAGTATTTGCGTACGTTGTACTTGCGGATACCTCCCGATTCTTGCAGTTGCTTTCCATTGTGTCGCAACTTCCTAATTCGGTAAAGCGCGGAAAAAGAGGCTCAGCGGCCCTTCCGCCCGCTCCGCCACGTGTGCAACCTAATCGCGGGGTACAGCTTCAAGACTTTTTGGCCCGCGTTGCTGGAGAGCTGCTCGACTCATACATCCACTTACTCACTTCACTTTACCGCATGCTGACGGCAGATCGCACACCCTCCCCCATGGAAACACGATAGCACGCGACACAACTTCATCCTATCGATTACGAGACGCAGCAATAATGCCTCCGGCACCCAAACTCTCAGCGACGAGCGAACACCTCTACACTCTTCTCTGCCAAGATGCCGAAGCCTCCGAACATGGCATCACCAAGCTCTTCTACCAGAAGGAGATGGGCGAGCTGATTCTCAAGACTGCTGGCGCTACCAACAAGGCGCTCAAAGATGAGAATGGTGAGGTCAAGAAGGACGACAAGAAAGATGGAGAAGACGCAGAAGCAGAGGGAGAAGGAGAAGGAGCAGCAGGATGGCCGAAGGAGGTGAAGGAAGAGTTAGTCCAAGCAGCGAGCAATACGAATAAACTCCTCGCCATCATCCTCGACCTTCAATCCGCCGCCCTCCTACGCACAAAGCGCCTGACAGAATCCCGCGCTCTCTGCTGGACCATCCGACCACGCTCTTCTGCCGAACGCATCCGGGCTTTGGGAGGAGATGAGCGGCAGATGTATGAGTATGTGGAAGAAGCGCATACAAAGGGTGTCTGGTTGAGGGACTTGAAGAAGAGGTTCGGTACTAATGGGGCCGTCAAGGGCGGAGAAAAGGGTGTGGAGAAGATTCTGGGAAGGCTGGAGGGAGCGAGGTTGATTAAGGGGGTGAGGAATGTCAAGGCGCCGGCGCAGAAGACGTACGTATCTCCCTTCGAAAACTCTTATTCGTCTACGGATCGTCGTTTCTAGCAAACGGGTAGACCATTCGTGGAGTATGATGACGAGATTACTTGGGCTAATGGTTGCAGGTATATGCTCTTTCATCTTGTACCAGGAGACGTATGTATTCGTCCTTCCTCTCACATCAACCATGATCCATGCTGACCTCTTACGCAGGACGTAACAGGCGGCTCCTTCTTCGACGGCGGCGACCTAGACGAATCCCTCATCGAAGAAGTCGGCAACCTAATCATCTTCCACGTCCGCCAAATGAGCTGGGTCGACGCCAAACTACCCAAACGCATCAAGCGCTCCCGCACTCCCGACGCCGAAGACATAATCCCTCAAGAAGGCGGCCCCATCCACTCCCCCACCAACAACAGCAGCGGCAAGAAGCGCAAACTCAACGACATTGAAGACTCCATCTCTCACCCCAAGCACCGAATCACTTACGGCGACCCCGTCCCCGTCCAGCTAGCGCATCAGCCCTACACGAAGAATTACCCGACGGCGGAGAGTATACATCATTTCATCACCACCACCGACGCTATCAGAGCGACTAAGGCGCAGCAATTGACTGTGCAGGAGATCCAAGGCGTTATTGACGTTCTGGTCTGGGATGATAAGCTTGAACGCATCGGCGGCGGAGCCGGTCGCGACAGCGGGCTCGAGCCAGGCTACCGAACCGTCCGAGGCGTCAAACCGAAGCAGCCCGGTTGGGGCGACGATTCTGCCTCCGAATCCGGCTCTGACTCTGATGAGGACGAAGATGTGGAAGTGGACATGGGAGATGGTTATGGAGTCAGCATGAATGGGGGTAGGGGTGGGAGGGGCAGGAAGGCAAAGGATGGGAATGGGTTGACGCAGGCGCCTTGTGGGAGATGTCCGGTTTTTGACTTGTGTGGGCCGGGTGGGAAGATCAACGCTGGGAGTTGTGTTTACTTTAACGAGTGGCTTCACGGCGGAGGCGGCGGGGATGCGGGTCATGCTATTGAGATATGAGAAGTACGCTGGGTATGTGGAGAGAGGATGGAGTGAGGGTGGTGGGTGATGGGAGATAGATGGAAAGCTCAGGAGGTGGGTCATGATGTTTTTAGCGTTGGCGCTGGTGGGAACTGAATGTTATTGGGACAGCGTCATCGTGCTTTAGCAGCCAAGCATGAGCTGTGAGGCTGAGGCTGGCTGCGTAGCAGTTCAAGCAGGTGCGGAATAAATGATAAGTTCTGCGTCTGTTCGCATGCTTGGCACGTTCCCTCTTTCATTGCTCATCAACTACGTGCTCCCTTCTACACTGATTGTAAACAGCGCTCGAAACGTCCAGGGAAGTGTCAGCATGTTCGATATCGGGCTACTTCCAACTCTTGAAAGATGACTATCTGGCTTGGAGGGTAGACTTCGATCTGGTTTGCGGGACGGCGGATTCGAGTAGGATAATCAATGTATTAGCTGCAACTGATCAAAAAACGTGAAGAGTCGAACAAGAGTTCCAGAGATGCTGTTAAGATCGTGTTAGACCGGGAAGAGAGATTGGAGAGCTTGGGAAAAGGTACGTGGGTCAAGAGGTTTGCGGGATGAACTTTTCCACCGCTTGCGCACGGTACCTAAAGCTAACAACATCTCAGGCATCATGAGTAGCTTGACTACATCTCAAGCTCCCCAAGTACCTCCCTCTCCACCTTAACCTTCTTCACTTTATTCTCCTTCTTTGGGGATCCCTTCCCCCCCACAGCTCTGGTGCCGTTAGCAGCACGCTCCTTCCGCTTCTTACCCGCCGTCTTCCAGGCCTCTACGGGCACTTCATCGCCTTCTCCATCTCTGCCGACGACGTTCTGCTGGACTCCGGAAACGTAAGTACCTCCTCCGGGGTTGCTATTGCCCTTTCCCGGACAACCCGGAGAAGCGCTGGAGCGGCCTCCGGCGGCGTCTTTGAGACGCTGGATACGGGTCTCGACTGCGCGGATGGAGGGGACTTCTTTGCCTTCCTCGCCTGTGAGGCGGTGTGGGGTATTAGTGGAGTGGCGGTGGTGGTATGGGCTCGGGTAGTTGGGGCTGTGACGTTAGGGGCCGTGATGGTAAGGGGATGTGATGGTAAGGGGATGTGATGGTAAGGGGATGTGATGGTAAGGGGATGTGATGGTAAGGGGATGTGATGGTAGGAGATGTGCTGGTTAGGCAGAAGAGTAGGGTTGGGATCGGGAGAGCTTACCACCGTACTTCTCCTCCCACTTGCGAGCGATCTCGGCATGCTTGGGTTTGACGTCGAGGATGACGATTGAGAGGAGGCGGGCGTCGTTCTCGGCGGTCCACTTCATGGTAGCTTTGGGGTGGGGTGCTGAGGTGGAGGCGGTGGTGCTGGGCTGAGGTGGAGGCGGTGGTGCTGTGATGAGGCCGGTAGTCAGCTGTGAAGATGAAGATGCTTTGCGGTCCTCGCGGGTGGGCAGAGGGAGTAGATGTACCAGTCGATGAGGCAGGATGGTTGTGCGAGAACGATTCTTCGTCTGCAAAGCTCCGAGTTGGAGTTGCAAAGATGGACGGGAGGGGAGTGCGGTAGCAGACTGGAATGATGCGAAGGCGAGAAAGTAACGGGGAGGAGCTCAGTATACCTAAATGGACGTGCGGGACAGCACAAGTCGGCCGATAGACTGGAGATCATGGTTGCGGCGAGGCATTTTGGACCCCTGCTTGATCATGCATGCTACATCAAGAGCTGCGGAGCTTGGATCCGGCTCGCGGAGAGATATGTGATACGTCTCTCTCATCGCTTTCGTCGCGGTGACTCACTCTGCAGGGACCCGTATGCACGCAAGTATGGACTGTTTCAATCTGGAGGACCCTGGCAGTCTCGCCGGAGGCTGTCCGTCGCCGATCTCCAAGCGGCAACTTCCGGAGAGTCTACCATCTGGAGCTGACAGTGTAGGCAGTTTCGGTTTGCGGAAAGCGCAAATCGGCAGGCACTGCTCGGATGGGTTTACGAATTGAACAGGAGATAAGTAGAGACGGCGAAGAGAGCGGTTGCTATACCACATACAAGTAAACGACACCTCAGCGAGCTAAGCAAACTCCTCCAGCGATCCCCATTGCAAGGAATCTGCGGACGTTTCGATCATAGAACAACCTTCCTCCTCTTCCCCGGCCGTCTCGTCAACATCTGCAGGCATCTTCTGCTGCATCGGCAGGGGTGTCAACACTGGAGGAGTTGCGTATACCTGAAGCTGACGCCTCATCAATCGCAGTCTATGCTCGATGGCAGCGGCGCTCGGGATTGGCTCGCCGTTTTGTCCTGGAACCTCTCGGAGTCAGCCCATGACATGCTTAGAAGGCTGTCCAATACGCACCGAAGATGTCTCTCCACTTCTGCTCAAGCACTCGAGGCTTGACCTGTGTCCTCTCGAGCATCGTGATCACAACTAAGACCGCGAGAAAGCGACTTTCGGTTTCGGAGTTGTCGAAGTTCAGTCGGGCGGGTGCTGATGGGGCGGCCATGTTGTGCTGTAAAATGTTAGCGACACTGTCAACGTGATCATGTTTTGCCATGGGTCAGCGTACCTGTTGATCGTGGTGGGCTTGCTGGAGCACACGGCGGGTGGGTTGGGTGTGATGGCAGAAGGCGATAGCTGATGACAAGCGGATCCAGGTGAAGCCAAAGGCGACTCAACTCTTGAAGGTCGAGAAGCAAGCACATATTATACAATGGACCAGACTGCCAACAGAGTCCCGTTCTGGGCATCATCTGGAGGTCGGACCGTTCTGTCACGACTGCTGCCTGGTGAAAGCGCCAGCCTGTGTACTACCGTAGTGTCGGTATGGAAATGGCCCACGGCAGAAAGACGTCAGCTGCTTTGCTGGTCAGTGGCGCTTGACTTCGTTTCTCAGAGTCACTGTCTCCGTTTGATGAACTCGAGAAGCTGTTACTTCCTATTTGGGCCATGTTGTGGGGCGTGGCCCCTCCGCAAGTGCCCTGCATACGGGTGCTTACATCGTGATGTGTCCAACATGCATTCTACTCTTCCCACAGCATTGATTGTGAATCTGTGATGAGCTTGCAATACTACTACGCAAGAGAGCAAGCAACGTCGCTGACTTCGAGGTTTTACGGCTGTGGCATGTCACGACTTTTGGCGGTCTCCATGCCTGACAGGTAATCCCCCACTCCGGGACAGAGGCCACACCAGGTGGTAATCAGCTCGCGCACACAACGCGAACACAAGTCTCAAGCAGATCGCCACGCACAAGATCGGTCACAATCTGTCTGTCAACGCTGTCAAGCTCTTGAACTCCTCTTGTGCCAGCCACCGAAACTCCATCGGTCCCAGGAGTCTGGCATCATCCCCTGGTACCTGCACGCCTTCACGATGTGTAACCAGCATATCGGACGTCCCTCGTCCAGTCGCACCAGCACCTAAAAGTATCCATGAGCACTCCCGCGTTTGTCAAGACCATGTCTGCGAACCTCGACACCCGGTCCCTTGGTTGACACCTCCTTATGGCAGGGAGCTTGGGGCGGTCTGCGAGCCGGAAGATGCCGGCTCTGGACGACATGTCACACAGAGCTTCTCCTTGTGGATCATGACTGACAGTATTGCGTGCCTGGCGGTGGGTAGCTCTGTCTATTGGCCGTGTTTATTGAGCGGCAATGTGGATATGGCCTCGCTACGTAAGCCAGTGTCGCGGGAGTCATCTAGCGACACCCCTAGGTCCCCCGACTCGTCTTCATACCGAACCCACCGCCTTGGGAGCATACTTCCAGATAGAGGACCATGCGCTAACGTTTCCGGGAGGCTGGCGGTAATGCAATTCTACTGTTGCCGAACTCTACCGAACCTTAGCTGCATCTGAGCTGTGTTTGAAAAGGACGCTTACAAACGGCGTCCACTCCGGAGCAGGTGGGCAGACTTGAAGACTTGCTCCTCACACAGAACACTCTTTCGTATTGCCGACGTGCGAGATCTCGCTAGCTCGATCTATTTCGTCCTTCCTCGTGGAGGCCCAGGAACGCACTTCTCAACGATGCAGTACAGTGAGGACGACTCCGATGTTGACACCAGCCCGCGTATGAACTGGCAGATCTTCTTGGTCATACTTGACCTATTGGTCGCTCTGGTGGCCTCGGAGAAGGATAAGATGGGAGAAGCGGTAAAGAAGGAGGCGAAGCAAGAGACACCAACTACCCCGGAGAGCACCATGAAGTCGAAAAGGAAGAAGGCAGTAGGTACTGCGGTACAGGAAGATGAGGCTTTACTGACCGTTAGCAGAAACCTAAATATACAATCGACTACGCCACCATTTCGGAATACGTGGTTCTGATGGGACACCCTCGGGCCACCTACCACGCTGTCGAGAATAAGTGTCGAGCGATCAGGGCGAGAGCTGATTCCCTACGTGCTGCATACAAGCGAGAGTGTGCCAAAGCACCTGTCCTAAAGCACGCGGAGGCAGAAGCTGCGCCCTCGACCTCGGTAGCAACATCTCCACTCGGGCTCGGCTCTACACAGCAGACGAGCGGCAACTCTGGGTCAGCTAGCGACGTCGAGATTGAAGAGCATAGCAATGGTATGCATATTGCCCTTAGCCCATTGATCAAGCACTGATAAATGAGCAGCTCTTTGCACAGCCCCATCTTCTGGCGGAGTGTCCAGCCCACAGCCCACAGCCGAGCCCTGCGACCAACCCGAAGATCTATCATTCCCGCAGCTCGATCTCTCTGAATGGCACCCAATGAGCTCTTATGGTTCTGCTGACATCGATTGGAAAATGGTCAGCGAAATTGCTGATTCTCTCAAAGCTGAGACTTAGGCGCCTATCATCACGACAGCACGACGAGAACAACGCGAAGGGCGGTCTTGACGACAAGCATAGTTACAAAGCAGATTATGCACAACAACATGGACGGTCTATTAGCATTGGTACAATCAGTATATATGGCTCGCACAACAATTCAATTCCTCCCACGCCCGTCGAAGGTAGTCTTGACGTCGAACGTTTCCGCCATGAAGTCGCTTTCCAAGCGCCACTATCGTTCGCCAACATGAGCTGTGACATTCTGTGATCATACAGACTGCTGCGTTACCCGGAGAGCAGGATGCGAGTCAACCGCGGGTACCTACAGTAGTGTCAAGCTTTCAATCGACATGGTACCCCTGTTAAAGTGCTCTGGGTAGTCTGTTACTTAGATTGACAAAGGTTAATATGCCAACTGCGTCGGGCCGTCCGCCTCGCGGAGATGCTTACCGTCCAATTCGACGAGTATGCAGGGTGCCGCAGAAGACCGCCACAGCATGGTACAGATTCGCATGGCCTTCCACAGACGATGGCGTGTGAAGCAGCCTAAATACTGTGCAAGACTGTACAAGGCTGTGAAGTCTCCACTTTTGGTACAAGGAAAGGTCGCATAGTTGTGTAGCTGCAGATGTCGTGGCTTTTGTGGGTCGCTTCACCTCACGGTCGACCACTGTGATGTGTTGAGTTGCTCTCGGTACTCTCGTTGTCTCTCGTGGTCTCGCAAATGGGCTTCCCTGACCTTCACTCACCGCTGGCCCTCCATGAGACGCCGGAGCCGGACTTTCCATATCGAGGTCTGGAGAGACGGCAAGGAGCTCTTAGCGACGCTATTCAGATCGTCCAGCTTTTGAAAGAGCTTCCGGGCAGCTCTCGTAGCCCTGGACTTGCAGCTTCCGTCTCTGATTGCATGTTTGCGTAAGCTCAGCTCGGGAAACACCAGAGCAGTCACGCAGCTGTTTTATAAGAAGCCCCGACTGCCCAAGCTTCTAAAGCACTTGCATCTACCTTCTATCCGATAAAGCCCTCCAACACTCTGCCTCTTGCGTAGTCGTCGCCTAGAGTCGTTCTTCTTCGCAGACTCTTCCGAGCCTCGTCGCGCTCGCTTGCAACCTTTGAGCCACTTCAGCAACACGGACATCATCAGTATCATGCCTGTGAAGTGGGACCCCAGCAATGAGAAACGCCTACTCTTGGCAGCTGTGAGGGCCTATCATATGAACGGCAAGACCCTCGCGGACGCTTGGGCGGAGCTTTTCGGTGAGTTCTTTCGGCAACATTGTAGTGTTTGAAAGACATCTTGACATGTGGATCAGGACATCTCGGCATAGCCCATCCCACTCCGAAGGCGGTCACGGAGCATCTGGCAAAGCTGAAGAAAGTCGGCGGTGTCACTGCTTCCGGTCCAGCGACTGCCTCTGCTTCGGGTGGGGCACCACCACCACCGCCTCCTGGTCCATCCAGAGCAGGACCATCAACCCCGTCGAGTAACCCATACAAGAAGCGAGACAGCATCAAGCGCAAGAAGACCGGCGACTCTGATCTTGATGACTCGGAGGACAACGATGCCTGGCCAATGAACGGCATCAAAGGCGAAAACAATGATGCTGACAGTGTTGGCGTGGACAGTCCGCTTCAACCATACAGCGGTGATTTCGGCAAACGAGAAGTGCTCCCTCGCAAGTCCAAGGCCAACCTACGTTTTGATGCCATCGACAATGACGAGTGTGATGATGGGACCAAGGACGAGGTAGAAGACGAGGCTAGCATGACGTCGGACATCAAGATGGAAGGTGACGAAGTGATCGAAGATGACATCGTCGTGGTGGCCCGTCCGTCCCAGCAGTCCGCCAGCAATGACTCGGACGCGACCATCGCATCCAACGGCAGCTTCACCAACCAGTATCTGGCCAATCGTCCTCTCGGCCGACTTGAAGCTCGCGTCCTGGGCTCGACTGACACTGCGGCGACATCGGCTTGGCGCTCCGTCATGGGTGGGAAGGCGAAAGGCAAGGGTAAAGACGCCATGATGTAATTGAGTCAGCACTACTTCTGCTCATTGAAGCTTGCTCTCTTTTGTCGGCCGCAGCATGCTAGATATTATCTGTAACATGATGAACTGATGTCAATTTCGCTTGACTCGCTGTGACCTCCTCTGTCAAGTGCGCTTTCACGTTAAGAACTCAAAAGAAGCCAACAGGCTTCCCAGGACTCTTCATCATCTTTCCACCCTTCCAGACATGGGTCACCTCCTCCGGCTTTGCTAGCACGTTCATGTTCTCAAGCGGGCTAGTAGACAAAGCAACGAAGTCTGCATCGTAGCCCTCTTTCAGCTGCCCACTCAGCGGCGCCTGTGGCCCAAGCGTGTCGGGACCGTTCGCTGTTCCGGCTTCGATGGCTTGCAGAGGTGTCATGCCGGCTTCGATTGCGAGAGGGAACTCTATACCGTTCATACCGTGGCAGAAGTTCGATGTAGTATTGGACTGCCCAAGGTCAGTGCCGAGGGCACATTTGACTCCTGCCTTGATCTGGATCCAGCGTTAGTACGTCTTCCACGAAGAAAAGATGTGCAATGTCTGCTGGCAGACTCACCGCTGCTTTGTAGCTCTCATAGTTCTCCCGCTCCACCACCAGTAACTTCTGGTAACTCCCTTCCGGCATCTTGCCACGACTAGCAACACCCCAGACCTGGATGGCACGGGTCGCCACAAGCATCGCTCCCTTCTCGATCATGAGCTCGATTGCTTCCTTGGTCAAGTAGCTGCCGTGTTCGATCGTCTTGACTCCCGCTTTCAGCGCAGCAATAATGCCGTCCGTACCATGTGCGTGCGAGGCAACAATCAGTCCAGTGCGCGTGGCTTCTTCTACCATGGCCTCCAGCTCAGAGCGGTTGAACTGTGCTGCCCGTGGTGAGTCGATTTTGCTCATGACGCCGCCGGTGGAGCATATCTTGATGACCTTAGCACCTCTTCTGATCTGCTTTCGCACAGCGCTGATGGCTTGCTCCACACCATCCGCGAGACACAGTGGAAGTCCACCAAACTCGCAGGCTCGGGTATGCATCAGCGAAAGCGGCATGTCGTGGAAGTCGCCGTGCCCGGCTGTCTGACTGATTGGTGCTCCAGCGCTGTAGATCCTTGGTCCTGGTATCCAGTCCTCGTCTATAGCTTTGCTGAAGTCGATGCCGTAGCCGCCGACCTCACGGACGGAGGTATAGCCTGCGTTTAATGTTGCCGCTACGTCTCGGGCTGAGCGAAGACCGGCGAGTGCTGGAGGTAAGAGAGCGAGGTGCTGCAGATCTGGCTCTGCTTCGCCGAAGAAGTGGACATGGCAGTCCCAGAGACCGGGCATAAGCACAGGAACATGGTGAGTTGCCGCGAGTGTCGAGTAGGCAAACGAGAGGAGAGATGTGGCGCCGGCGTAGTGGATGACACCATTGGGGTACTATTCAGTCGCTGGTGAGTATATGAGGGTGGCATCTTCGATTGGGTCACCACGGCCTGGTATGAGGAGGTCGGCGTCGATGCGGTATTCTTTCGGCTTTTCGTCCGTCGCTGTAATGTGAGACGGCTCAGCCACTTGGGCAGTTCTTCTTGTCATTGCGTCGGTTGCTTGGCCGGTACGAGATGGTGTAACACAGGGTGTGAGAGGCTGCAGACCAGAGAGCAATCTGCGGGTGTAAGCTCCATCCTGCGGCGATCGACGGCCGAGATAGGCAGGTGACGGTGCAGCTCGTCTGTTCCTCAAAGCGTTAAACCTGCGTTGCAAGGCGTCGTTGGGGTTCATATCGTTCGCATACGTGCTTTGAGAGTTAATTGCCAAGAGCGGTTGAAGAAAGGCACGAGTAGAAATGTGAGGTCCAACAGACCGCAATGTCCAGTTCACAATGTCAAGCCGAGTCCTACAACACCTGACAATAACGACTTACGACGCTCACTTTCGACCTACATTGTTCGCGAACACAATATCAGCTTGCTGAGACGGCATCGGTGTCGCCCATTCGAAGACAATGTCGAAAGATATCCATTGAATGCAGTGATCGGTCGTTTGTACTCGTACCATGCTGAAGCTTCCCATGAGCCCAGAAAGCTCTAACGGAACGTCTCTGTAATTTTCAAGACGCCGTCCACGCAGGCACCGAAATCACGTCCATGCTGATGCTGATAGAGGAAGCAAGTCGAAGGGGTGGTGAAGAAGGCAGAATTCTCAGGAGATCTGGGCCACAGGGATGATCTAAGGCAGTCTATTTTTAGCATGCTCCAAGCCACCGCCTTACATCAGCCTCCCAACTCCTCCAAAGCTGACCACTCCGCTCATCGCTTTCCTTCAGCCCACCATCTCGTCAGCATGGCCTCGTACACGCACAAGGCGATCGCCGACCAGGCTCCGTATTAACGTACTAATACAAGGGAGTCCGAACTAGCGGAGGTGGCATGCAGCCGCAGTAATAGTAGTGTTCGGGTGGTGTATGCCATCTGGTATTGGACACAACAGCAACGACCGCAGACGGTCGTCAGATTGTATTTTGTGTTCTATTCTACCGATGTCTTATCAAGCAACCTTCATGCTATCTATGTCTGTACTGATCGCTGACTAGATTTACCTACACGGCCACCCCCATCATGCAGAGGAATTGAGCCTCATCTGATCTCCAGCACGTTACCACCTAAGACTGAAGAGGCCCTGCTGCCGCGTG
This sequence comes from Neocatenulostroma microsporum, assembly GCA_022814695.1. Lineage (NCBI taxonomy): Eukaryota > Fungi > Ascomycota > Dothideomycetes > Mycosphaerellales > Teratosphaeriaceae > Neocatenulostroma > Neocatenulostroma microsporum. The sequence goes on from JAKLLW010000026.1 coordinate 78,170, forward strand.
TCAGCCAACATTTGTACCTCGAAGGCACGACTATAAGGCAGCCAAGGCGCACTTACCCGGTTTTCCGGTAGATCATGATCCCACTGCAGATCCAACAGCAGTACCAACCTCTTCCCCAATCTTCGCGCAGCCGACTGCAGCACATTTCCGATATGGCTCGAACGGCGGCAATGCTGCTATATGCAAGCATAGCGCTCCTCATGCTATCCTCTGGCCTCGAGCTGGCCTTCATCAGCAACATGGTCTACTGGCTTCACTACCGCGCAGGCAAAAGCTTCGACGTCAACTACCACGGCAGCAGCTTCTCTCTTCACGGCAAACCTTTCGGCTTACTCGTGGATCAAGGACACACTTCCAATGGCGCGGCCGGTACAGCGTTCGTCGCCGTTGGTCTCGGCGGCCTGCTCGCACTATATCTTCACGGCCGAACGCTCCGCAACGGAAGGATAAGGGGCTTCAGCGTGTTCATGCACCACTTCTTCCTCGTCTTCGCCGTCCTTTCGGCACTGCTTACGCTAGCAGCGCTGATCTACACCTTCGTCCTTACCTCCCAGCACTCGGACCAGAACATCGATGTCCAGCTTGCTTCCGGCCTACACAATGAGCCATATCCGAACTACGTCGCTTACCCGCTCCAGCAGTGGACGCCAGAGAACTGGTTCACCGCTGTGCTCGGTCTCGACTTGGTCAACAAATCAGACCGCTCGGATATCAAAACGCACCTGGACCTCATGAAGGCTTGGAGGTGGAACCTGATTCCGATGTTCATCTTCGGTTTGGCGGTGATGGTGTTCGCGATCATGGATGCGCTGCACAAGCGGAAGCAAGTGAGGGAGACCACGACTTATGAGCAGTACGCCATGTCGGAAGGGAAGAGGGTGTCGGCGTAAGCGTGCTTCGGTGTCTGTCGTGAAGCGTGGCGCTCCGGGTTTCGTACATTTCTTAGACATTCGACTTTCTGGCGTATTCGTATAATCGTTCTTCTGGCGGAATCTATACACATTTCCCCCACGGCTTTCTTGATCTCCAGTGATGACTTGTGGGCTTACTGGGAATCTTACTACCACAAGGTCGCTCGTATACGCTTACGGCACGGCTACGCGCAGACATCTGGCAGATCTCCCCAGGCAGGGCTGGCAGGTGTTTGCGGGAACGAGTATGACATCGTAATCCGGCAGTGAGTATTTGTACCAGATCATCATGTGGCAGCAATGACTGACCTGAGCATCGCAGACGAGGCGACAGTATCATGCAATCTGTTTGCTGCCCCTGGTCAGCCTGTGACTTGTTCGCTTTACTGGTGATTGTCTATAAGTTGCTCGATGTGGTTCAATGACAGGTGGTCGACCTTCACCATCTTCGAGTCAAAGGGCAGCGTATTGCCACCACGCGATTACGCCGACGAGTTCTCACGCTACCCTTCATGACCGCTGTATAACGGCATTGCGGTAGCCCGTGGGTTCGGCTCGTGCTCTCCGCGCCGTCAGGCTGTGGAAGTTGGCAACCCTCATGGCACTGCTGCCATCGCACAATCGACCCCCCGTCGAGTTCCATGGTCACTGCCTTGCCAGGTCTACTCACTGCATCATGTTGTTGACAGCGTATAAGAAGATCGCGCATACTTTCTCCAGCGCTCTTCCTTTTGAATATACCACTACCATTACCTGCCAAGCTCAGCCAGAAACCACACCTTACACACCGAGAACATACTGTACCTACAGAACACCTTCAAAGAGACCACCACACACCCAGAGCTTCGCAGGCATCCTTGGCGCAGGACAACGTCGAGAGACCAATCGCCCATATCCAGAGACCCGAGAACTCATAGGCTCAACGACAGTTGACAGACGAGCAAACCGTAACGATGTGCCAGCAAGAGATCATGGAGATCGTATGCAGAAGATGCGACAAGACCGTTCGTGAGGAGCCAGGTCAAATTGTCCATTGCCAGGGATACCGCAGCAGAGACTACCCGTGCCAGTACTTCGCAAATGGAGAGCGCGCGGAGTACTTGGATGAGTTCTTCCTACCACCTCGAGAAGGACAATGGCCCGGTGACCTCTGCGAAGATTGTCGCAGCGAACTTCCTAGAGAGCGCTCTCGCAGGCTTTACGACCATCCACAAGGGATCGCAGGTTATGCTGCCGACAGGGTTCTCGCAGGCAGAACAGGACATTGGCCTGAGAGGCCGCCTTGGAGGAGGCCGGCACGCCGCGACCCGCGTGATGAGGAGCGGTAGTGCATTCTGCTCTACTCGTTGCGCCGCGCGCGTAGGCGGTAACACACTCGCGGCGCTGGAAGTTTAGCGTTGGCGTCGGTTCATGGGCGTTGGAGGGATATCTTGGTGAATGGCTTCTGTATCATGATTCTACAGATAGCCTGAATCTCTCTTGATGACGTTTGCCAGACGCCACGAATGACATTCGCGCCTGTGATGCTCCTTGAACCGGGCAGGTGTATGACTGAAAGTGAATAGATCGTATGCTAAAGCTCCAGCTGCTGTCCGGACGTGCTGCGAGGACCGGCAGTATATCAGGGTATCCAGCTTTCCAACAACGCCGCGCTCGAACGCTCCGCACTCATACAGACCACCGTCAACGCCGTATGTGCAGATTAAATGACCAGTAACGTACAGCAAATTGACTGCTTCGTCGCCTCTACTTCAGAAAGTAATCTTTCGCCTCGATACTGCCTTCCTTATGCAGGTTCATCAGCTGCCCAGACATGATGCCCGGCACTACAGCATCACCGACCAGAACGTGATGCTCTCCGTGACCACGCACGATGAATGGTCGGCTGGCGCCAAACGGAACGATCACCTCATCGCCCGCCTCCATCGTAGCTGGTCCGAGACCGATGAAGCCGTCCCCGGTCGCAAAGAAGTCTCGCCTCCGCAGCTTGGAAGACACATGATACATCTCTTGGCCACCCAATAGTGCCCGCTCCTGGTCTGCGGGTGTATGGAGACCTTTGTGCCGTACCACGAGAAAGGTGTTCTCCCATAGTGCAGAGACAGACATGTCAAGCTTTTTGGCTCCAGTCAATCGTACGCCGTATTGTTGGGATAGCTTCTCCATCTGTGTATAGCATGCTTGCATTTTCGTGCTCCATGGACCGGCCTCTGTCACTCGCTCAAACTCCGCCACTGTGCTTTTGGTACCATTGAACAGGTAGTCGAGCATGAGATAGCCCACACCGGATGACTGATCGAAGGGTAGCGACGACACTTGCGAGAAGTCGACTTTCAGCGCCTCAAGGATCTGGTGTAGCGTTTGTAGCGGTCTCGACAGTTCGGGTTTGTCGGTATGGGTGTGCGGAGACAATATCTTACGATGCGTCGAGTCCGGCGCCGGAAGGGTGCTCTCGGTGGTGCGCCGTTTGATCGTACCGAACGGGACACCACGGAGCCTGAGTGCTCGGCCGGTCTTTGAGTCGCAAGCGCAATTGCCATCAGGAAAAGCGATCAAGGCTGTGACCGGCTCGCCATGACCAGCCTTGTAACCGTCCACAGTCTGCACCAACGAGCGATCACGAAGCAGGCTGAAGTGCGGTACCCACGTCGGGTAGCCCCCACCAGTACGTTCTGGCCTTTCGTCCAGCAGAACATCGACGTTCCGTTCGGCTTGTATGAGGTAATTCGTGGCTTCTTCGTAGACTTGCGGCACCGGTTTGGAATAGTCAGGCACAATGGAAGACTGCCCACCCTTTATCAGACCCAGCAAGGCATAAATGCGGTCGCGCGGATCGCTGCAGTAGAAGGCCTTGGCCGAGAAGAGTAGCTGCAGTAGACTCTGGTCATCTTGAGTGCGCAGGCGGTGGAACAGTGGCAGGCGGTC